>CAJHNH020002111.1:108883-124725 GCA_905116865.2 Candidula unifasciata
ACTCATGCCTACTCCATAGGAGTGTCCATCTCATTGTTCCTTTCTACATTTCCCATTCAAAGATGGCCAGGCCGATAACGACATTACTGCCAAGCTGATGGTATCTGCAGGCCCAAAAACGTGACACTGAGTTGGCCCGCGGTAATGGACCACAGCGATATAGAGGCGAAAGTATCGAAACTGCCATCTTCTTCTCTGGCCCTTGGGGACTTTTCACATGTACAAGTAGTTGATGTTTATTGTGTAAAAGCATTGCAACTAATTTTATAAAGAGATATTATCACAGAACTTGGCGTTGCCCATAAACAGTGTAATGGGCATTTTTGAAGCAAGATAGTCTATTTAAAAACAAAATCACCATGGGAAGCATAATACTGAATATTTAAACAATAAAAGGAAAACTACAGTTGAGTCAGAAACATATTTTGAAACAACATGGATAAAAAGACATGTTGCACTTTCGTGTGGTTATAATGCTGTTTCAAAGACAAGTATGGACTTTCGTTTCTTCTTCTAGTCCATGCAGAGCGGTGTTGGTAATCATGTCGTATCCACAACCTTCTGTCTCATGTACTTTCAATCAGTTCTTCTTCTTCAGCGATCTCTGGTCACGCGCCTAATCCGCTGTGGGCCATACTCTGGGAGGTCATCTCAAGGTCTCTTAGGCTTCCCTAAAGCTTATTTGTCAGGTCTACTGGGTGTGGCCACATGTTGCTTCACAGCTCCGCCAAGAGAGGACAGTCTTGCAAGACATGTTTGGAAGTCTGTTCAGCAGGAAGACACTGGCAGAGAGTTGTTTGGCTCACACCTAATTTATACTGTTTAAACTAATTTAAACGAAAAACTGTGACTTGGTCTGTTCTCATCAAATGTTTGAGGAAATAGTTGTTATAGTTATAACCTGTGTTGGTTTTCCAGTCAGTTTCTTAATGAAGGTTTTGAATTCTGGAAAAAAAAGTATCTGGTAGATTTGTGGTTTGCTGTTGCCTTCCTTAGCGAAAGCATCAGCACTTTCAAAGCCTTTGAATCAACTGTGATACAGACAATCGTCCACGCCATGATGTCAAACGTCCAGCTTCTTCTCTCTGTGTCACCCTCTGCCTCTCTTCTCTTCTAGCTTTCCCACCATCACGATAAAGTCCAGTTGTATCCTTTTCATGACAAAATTTAAACAAAATGTAGACTGTCTATTTTTGATAAGGCGGCCAGTTCTCTTCGTGAGTCAGTTTCATTCAAGACATCATTGCTCTTTCTTTTTTTTTAATCATCATCGTGTAACAAGTCCTTTGTAGAACGCCGCTCTCATCACAGTCTGCCTGAAAGAAACTCGCTATCTCGCCAGTTCTCCCGCCTCATGCACTTTCATACTCAAGCAGTCACTTATATCCTGTGCCTATCTTCGTGTCGGTCGGCCCCTGCCCCTCCTTCCTGGTAAAATGCTTTCTGCTATAATTTGTTAATACGTCCAGAATATTCTCATCATTGGTACAAAACCACATCTACAGAAGGGATAAGGATGGTTAATACAAGTAGATCCCATCAAAGATCCTACTGTTATCGCCTGAAGAGTTAAAGACAATGTTATCATCTCAGATCATTTCATTTCAATTATAAGCAATTGTTTGTACCTCTTCTGCCAGGCATGTGGTCTCTAACAGTATTTCTGTCACTCAATGATGGGTGTTGATCCATGATCTAGAAAGTCCACAAACTGAGTTTCTGTTTGCTAAGCAATGCATGCAAAACGGATCAGTCAGTCAGTCAGTCAGTCAGTCAGTCAGTCAGTCAGTCAGTCAGTCAGTCAGTCAGTCAGTCAGTCAGTCAGTCAGTCAGTCAGTCAGTCAGTAAGGTCACTCGGCTTTAATTGTTGTGTTGTTGTCTATTTTTTGAAAGATCATACTACCAGAAGTGCATCTGATTCTGTTCAGTAACTGGAGGAATGTGAACCTGTTGGTGACTGGAGGAGTGTGGACCTGTTGGTAACTGGAGGAGTGTGAACCTGTTGGTAACTGGAGAAATGTGAACCTGTTGGTGACTGAAGGAATGTGAACATGTTGGTAACTGGAGGAATGTGAACATGTTGGTAACTGGAGGAATGTGAACCTGTTGGTAATTGGAGGAGTGTGAACCTGTTGGTAACTGGAGGAATGTGAACCTGTTGGTCACTGAAGGAATGTGAACCTGTTGGTAACTGGAGGAATCTGAACCTGTTGGTGTTGATTGTTCAGTATCTAACCGTTTGGGCATTCTTCTTCTGCCTTTATCTGAAGACGTAATTGCGTTGTGTTCGTTTATAACATTGCTGCGATATTTTCGCCTTTCGGCTCGCACATCCGACTTCTGCAGGTATTTGTTGATCGTGTTAGCCTTCCCGGCATTGTAGGCTTTCTGTCTGTGAATACTGGCTACCCTCTTGGCTGAACGATCTGTATCTGCTATGACCAAACTCTGGTGTAGATACAGGAAGGGAAAGAGAATGAAGCAAGAAATAATTGCAGAATGTATGAGAGCTCAGCGTCTAAAAAGAAACGACTAAACAATAATGTTGACAACAACGCTCCTGAAACCCCATGCTATCATTGTGGAAGATTTTTCTCAACGCAGGATTGCTAGGCAGGCTATCGCCATGGTCTGTGAGTCTTATGCCTCACAGTATAACACTGGAAATACGGAAAGGTGCTAATCAATGTTTGTGTCCTTGTGTGCATCTGAACGCGATCCCGTGTATGAGTGTGTACGGATATGTGTTCGTAAAAAGCGTTTGAAGTGGAAATAAAGAATCGAATTTGCGAAGAAGAATCACTGAAGCAGATGCCCTCGTGTTTACAACTATTGTGCTAAATATGGGCGAGGGCATCCAACGATAAAACAATGTATTGATTGAGATCGGCTGGCTGGACAACTGCTGTGACGTCCATTGTCAGCTGCAGTCAGTTGTGTTTATTCATGGCTACCGCTGTAGATCACCTGAGAATGAAGGGTTCTAATCTGACTGGAATTTTGCAGATCTGAGACCCAGTGGTTGGCAGTAAAGGTTTATCAAAGATGTGCTGTCTAGTTTATGGTAGCAGGTATCTGTTCTAGAATGTGATGACGTATGTCAATGATCAGCACAAGATCACAGTCCACCACCTATTTCAAGGTCAAACTCCTTCTCTACTTCTTTTTATTCTTCTTCCCCTTCCTCTTTTCCTCCTTCGACCAAACAGATCTGCTTTTAGCACATCCCTTATCAGTAACTTTTTGGAAAATGTTTGTTAGAATCTAGTAGTTCTCCCCAACCACACATGCCCAAACACATACACACACACATACACACACATATATATATATATATATATATATATATATATATATATATACACACACACACACATCCACACACACACACATACACACACATAGACTCACACACTTACACACACACATAAACACACACACACACATACACAAACGCGCGCGTGTAACCGCCGGCTCCAAAACGAAAATGTTGTCCCTGTCTTGGTCTATGGTAGGCATTTTTTTATGGACCATTGATATTTAATTTTTTTTTGTTTTGTAAATTCGCGTCACTGGGCTAAATGCCGTGCGGTGATATATGCAGCCCTTCGTCTGCTGTTTTTGTGTAGTCTGATTAAAGGTTGTGTGTGCTCCTAAAAGCTATGTAATGATTCATACAGGCGTCGGTCGTGTGCTTCTCTCCCTTTGATAAACCAAAAAATGCTGGACACACAGAGAGCTGACCACCATCATCCTCACAAAACTGTCTACAACGTGAAGCTTTTGGATGATGGCATTGGTATCACCGAAATGTCCATGGTTGAGCTTGACCAATTTATTACTTACATCAACAATTTCAATCCGGCTATCAAATTCACCTCACTGATCTGGTCCACTTCAGTTAACTTTCTTGACATCATGATTAGCATCGATTTCTGATTGCCTGAAGACCATAGCCTTCTACAAACCCACGGATTCTCACAGTTATCTCCTCTATACGTCTTTCCACAGCTCCTTCGATTGCGCAGGTTGTGCTCTGGTGATTCTTTGATAAATCAGTTGAACTTCTTGAATTCTTCCGTGCCCGTTTCTATCCAGAACACATTCTACAAGGGGCTCTAAACAAAGTTTTAGCAATCACCAGGAAAGATGCTTTTCCTACCAAACGTAACTCCACTAATGATGGACCCAAATTGATCTTGACTTTTCACCCTAACAATGTGGTTGCTTCCAAAGTATTCTTTCGTCATTTGGACATCATCCGCTCTGATCCGGACACCAAGATTATCTTTAGTGAGAAACCTAGATTAGTTTACAGACGAGACCGCAACCTTAAAGACATACTTGTCCGAAGCCGACTCCCACCGATCCACACAGCACTTCCTTTTGGGACTACTCGGTGCTCACGCAGCACCTGCAAGACATGTCCTTTCGTTGTCCAGACTTCTTTGGTCAGTTTTCCTAATGGTTCTTTTCAAATTAGGGAATTTTTTACTTGCGAATCCCGCAACGTAATTTATGCAATTATCTGCAAACGATGCAGCAAGGAATACATTGGGGAAACTGGCAGGAAGCTAGCTGATCGTTTCCGGGAACACCTCTCCGATATCGACAAGAAGACACTCAAACCAATCCCTCTTCATTTTAATAGCCCTGACCACAGGGGTAAAGATGACATATCTGGCACAGCATTAAAATCTTGCTCTGGCGATCATATACCCGCCTCGCATTGGAAAATCGTCTTATCCACAGCCTTTGCGTTCTTAGTCCAAGTGGTATCAGTATCCAACATACCTTCATCTAAATAGTTCTAATCTTATCATTTTTTAAATGTTAATTATTTTATTTTATTTCATATTATTACTTTATTCTATGTCTTATCAGTATCATTTATGTATCATTAACACTTGCACTTCTTTTATTCCCAGTATTGTGACTATATTTCTTAGCCATCGTTTATTTTTTTTTATTTCATTTATTCCGCATCACATTTTTTTAAACTTCGCCCACGTCACCCTTTAGAGATCTACATACTCTCCATTCCTCGTTTGCGTATTTCACTTATGTTTGAAAAAGGCTGCCCGGCCGAAACGTTACGTTGTGTTGTTTTGTGCACGTTTTCCTCTTTCCAATTTTGTTGAGCTTTTTAGTCAAATTTCTCAGGAATTCGTTGTTATATGATGCCATTCTCAACAACTAAAATGCCCACCTGGTTCTTTGGGAAGAAAAGTGACCAGCCACAGACACACAAATACACGCACACAGACACCCACACACACACACACACACACACACACACACACACACACACACACACACACACATCAGCCCGCAGACCATTCTACGGTGAATTCATCGTCCGCCTCTTGTGCTGTTAGATGGAGGGCTCGCCATCAAGTCTCCCAGTTCGTTCTATGCTGTGCAATTATTTGGAAATCCCCGATCCAGTCGCTTGATATGAGCAAAATATTTCAATTTCAGTGACAGGATGCTGTTTATTAGCCAATCTTCCTTGATGTTCAGATCTTTCAAGATGTCAGTATTTTTCCTCTTTTTCGTCCAAGAAATTCTGAGAATCTTTCTATAGCATCTCAGCTTAAAAGCCCCTATTCTTTCTTAAGGACTGAGAGATAGTCCACGACTCACATCCGTATGTTGAAAAAGGGAAGATGCATGCTCTAAAAATTCTAATTTTGATCTCCTAGATGGTGTTTGACCATATACTTTTTAGGCTGTTTAATCTTTGCATTGCTATTGCCATCGTCCTTTTAATTTCTGTTAAACAGTCCCCAGTGCTATTTATTTTAGGTTTTTTTTTTCGGCTTTAGAATTGTTAAAAAACGTGAGTTTTACGCACCAAGCTTATTCGTATGCAGACTGTTGGTTCCTTGCCTCTCAGGAGGATGCACTACGATTTCGAAAGAGGCACTTCTAGTCGCTGCTTGCTAGGGACAGGGAGACAGTTGGTCTCTTCTTTCCCGAAACTGGGGATCTAGGACCCACACTCGGACACCTTTGTACGATTTGGGAATTCATGTCTAACCTCATTGTATCTCTTTGGCCTGTAAGGCAACATTCAAGTACACGCAGTCCTGTTGCGATCAGCTGTGTGCTGCAACATACATCAAGTTCCAAATTATCTGACCCCCGAGGTCACTAACTCGGCAGGTGGGCCAGCCTGATCAAATATCGCGTCTGTCTTCATTGGAAACACAATACATAAACAATTCAATGTAGCACATTAAACAGCCGCTTATCTCACTGCAGCCAAGTTTTCTGTTTACCAATGAAGAAAACGTGTAGACAATAAACCAAACAGCTTCAGTGCCAGCGTAAGAACGGTATGTGCCAACAGAAGTCAGCAGGAACTGTTTCTAGCAACTCTAATCTGCCAAACCGCATTCTGGTGAAATAAGTCACCCCAGCGCTGAAATAGATATCGCAGGCAGCTATCAACCGTTGACTGGGCCGGCTCCGACAGTCGGGTTATCTCTGGTTGGAGTGTCAACACACGGGGTTGGTAGCTCATATCTGGTCTGACGGTGACGGTCGGGTCCTTCATAATTTCACCTCCAGCGTTGGCTAGAGTGTCACCCTGGTCTTGTTTACTGCCCAATAATGGTCAATGATTTCCTATTTTATGTGATAGCTCCCAGAGAAAAATAGACGTTGCAGACTTTTGCCCAGAGGTCAGCTGTTCGAGTCTTTTTCTAGGCGATGTTTTTTTTTTTTAAATTAAATTCGCTCACCATGGCAGCCATGATGTACTAAACTAAAAAAAAAACACGCGGATATTTTCAAATAAGTAAAGGTGATCGCTGATATTCACAACATCGCCCACTGAGTCTTTGTTGGTTAAAACAACAATTAAGTGTACGTTAAGCACAACATTTTTGTTTCACCGAGCGCATTTACTTCCCAAGACATTACCTGGTACCTATTTGAGGTTAAGGACCATGATCAGTTTTGAGAAAAATTCAGCTCGGTAAGGATTTTAACAGAAGACCTCTGGGCCGACGGACCAACTACTAGTGAATGCTTTACCGTAAAAAAGGAGCTCTAAAATATGATAGCTCTAAAAATGGATCCTATGCTGGGTGCCTGATGGGCTTGCAGGTTGCAGGTAAAGCTACAGTGAAGGGTGGACGAAGTAGTGACCAGGCAGAAATATCGAATGCTCTACGGCCTACGAGAAGTCGGACGTTTGCGAGAACCAAGAGAGGACTGAATGAGCAACTTTGACAGACTGCAAGAGCAAGAAGTTAAAATGGTTGTGGCCAGACAAGAGCAGTGTGTAGGAGACCAAAATTAAAATAATAAACCAAAATAGAAGTGGTATCTAGAGCAGCCACACGCTGCAGGCTGTACTGAGGAGGGGAATCCAAGCTCTTATTGGCTGAACTGTTCTATGTGCAATGAGGCTAATCTGTCGGCGAACCTAACTAGTTAACTCTCGAACTCCCACGCTAACTCTATTAGTTATATAGCTAGACATATATAAGATTCCAGCATAACATGTTGACGATTGGCATTCGTGCATGTGTTGTCCGTCTCCATGAAAAGATGTGTGAAAGAATAAGACTAGTTCTAGTTCCATCCTTTCTGCTAGTGACGAACTGGATTCTGAGTTTTTGTTTGAGCTCGGCATCAGGTTTTTCTTGCTCTGCTGCTCAACTTCAGTGTTTCCTCATGCAGGTACTTCTGATACCTGCAATTCGACCGTTTTTTTTTCCTTTTACACACACACACACACACACACACACACATAGAGACACACATTACAAAAATGATAATCCTTTCCTTAATGAGCCACTTCGCCAGCGCGATATCCTTTGCTAAAATTGAAGAGAAATATTATGTAAGACTTTACATAGAACATCTGGTGGTAAACAAGGGAATGTTCAACTGAACTATAAGGTCAGTACCCCCCAAAGACAGGAGAGGAAATCTCAAGTTGAAACTGTAGGAGTATATACTAAGGATAAAAGAGAAAATCTGAAGTTTAACTGTAGGAGTATATACTAAGGATAAATGAGAAAATCTCAAGTTGAACTGTAAGAGGAAATCTGAAGTTGAACTGTAGGAGTATATACTAAGGATAAAAGAGGAAATCTGAAGTTGAAATGTAGGAGTATATACTAAGGATAAAAGAGAAAATCTTAAGTTGAAATGTAGGAGTATATACTAAGGATAAAAGAGGAAATCTTAAGTTGAAATGTAGGAGTATATACTAAGGATAGAAGAGGAAATCTTCAGTTGAACTGTAGGAGAAGATACCAAGGATAGAAGAGTTATCGACGAAAGAACTTAGACACTCAAATGTAGGAAAAGAAATATTCAGTTTTACTGTTTTCGTCTCTAAATAAAGAAGAGTGGATACGAGTATTATGCGAAGCTGGAAGACCCTGGTAAAAATTCTCTGCAAGGTGAAAAGGGTGTTGGAGGGAGGCTGTCGGGAGCGAAATACAATTCTAACCTGCACAATCCGCGACGACGGCACTAGTCATGCGTACATCGCAAAGTTGGTCACTGCGGGCAGTAATGGTTTTTTGGTGGGAGGGGAGATTGTCTCAAAGTAGCAAAATGCACTACACAAGACAGCAGGCTATATGACCAACGCTTGACCACTGTGTAGAAGAAGAAGAAAAAGATGACAATGGTGATGCCGAGATGGTATTGATGATGATGATGATGATGATGATGATGATGATGATGATAAAGGCGTCTAATCAGGGTTAAAGAAGAAATATTAAGTAAGGGAAAAAATAGGTACAATCTGGAAGACAAGGACAAGCTGAGACTAAAAGGTACCACTCGATTTCATGGCAGAAGTGGAAGGCCCAATAATTGAATAAAAACAATTAGCGGCTTGTCCATTGACTTCTAATTGAGGTCAAATCACTACTGACACCTGGATTCACGTCCGGCCTATAGTGGACAGTGGAGGGCGTGTGTCAGCACTTGACTCAACAGACCACTCTTTGTGCGTCCATTTCTCGGTCAAGCACAGAAAATTTGATAGGACCAAGCTGCTCTATAATGAAGAAATTGAGGGCATTCAGCCAGGCTTGGGGGGGGGGGGGTGCGTGTTCTTCGGGTATGGTGTCCGCCTCTAGTGCTAGAGGTTCTGGGTTCAATCCCGGTGAGTACTGGGATTTTTCAGGTGGACTTGGACTTCTAGTAATTCCCCCTAGTCTCTGGGTAGTGAGATCGGACGCCCGTGTGCATTGTAGCGCACGTTAAATACCCCTTGGCAGTAGGAAATCGAAAAGATTAGCTCAACAACATTGCCTACAAAACATTCAGAGTAAAAAATCTACCCAAAGTATTTCAGGATCCTCGCTGGTGCTACAGAGCCTGTTCACTGTGCTGAGCTTCTTTGGACTCAGACTTGAGTTAGAAGAAGAACGGAGCACTTGTGGGTTACTACCCGTGTGCCATGATGTTGATCCGTTGTTCAAACCTCAAATCTCAAGTCAGGCTTTCAATGGCTAGCTGTCTTGTAGTGTTGTCTTTATGATGTCGGCAAATTGCATTTTCTTCTTCTTCTTCAACATCACCGTTATTGTCTTTTCGTCATTATCTCCTGGCTTAGGTTCCGGGGCTTGACTGGAGAGGGGGGGATCGCGGGGCAGACACCCTACACCTCTACACCCCAATATGGCGTAAAAGTAGAAGAAGAAAATACTTTTGATGTACCGAAGAAAAAAAAAAGTACCTGATTACGAAGGAAAAAAAATGTGTAAACTGTCAATCTTATGATGTTAAACACCATTTGAAGTTGATGGTATTCCAAAAATGGAAGAGCGGAAAAAAAAAACGTGTTGACAATACGGCTAGACCCTAGATAATATCGATAATTCACAATAAATAATAAAAAAACAGAAACAAAATTGATTGCAAGTTTGGTTCACTAGATATATCGATACCACCAGATCACAAGTAGCTGCCGCGCCCCCTCCCCTCCCTGTCCGGGTTTCCCGTCTGCCAGTTTTGTTTTCAATTTGGCATTGTTTGTGTTTTGCAGCCACCAGGGTTCCCAAGCTTGTCTACCTTTCTGCTGGCTATACCCGGGTTAATCAAAGTCCCACTGTCTACCACCTCTGTGGATTAGGCGGGCGGGAAACCTGAATAGAAAGTGTCGGGTGAACACAGGGAGCTGAAAATGGGACATTTCCTTGTCTTCAAGCAGGAATCCCCGGAGCACTTAAATCAAGTAGCAGATCGACATTTTAATGTGGGGTGTAAGCTAGACAAGATTGACTTAGAGGTACTATGGTGGGCACAAGAAGAAGACGTGCCAGAACACTAACAAATAATAGAGTGCGCTTTGAAACCATCTATGTATATATTACATGATAAACATTCAAAAGGAAACAAACAAGCTTTGCAAAACTTAGCCCGTATCTACAAAGTAGAGCAGGCTGTGTGTGTTTTTTTTTTTTTTAATAGCAGCGTGGTGTTCAAATCTGTTTGTTTTGAACTTGTTGTCTTTTCTAGATTTGGCTTACGAAATAAGACATTTGATTCACTGGGCATCGACAATTCGGTGTTTGTGTCGTAAGTGTTACGAACACGCTTGGTAATTCCAAGAGGTCATGTTGGCTCTCAGCTGCGCCCGTTTGGCAGAAAACCACATTGTTTTGGTTTCAGTATGGAGAGCCGACCGTTTAGTTGCAATGGCAAACTACTGAATGTAAAAGTGCCTAGTAAATTCACCAACAGCCAAAAGTTGTAGGGTTGGCCCAGCAAAGTGCGGTAATGGACATGCAACAAACAATAACAAATCAAGGCTTCATGCTGCAGCCCGGGAGCGGTGATACAGGGAAAAAAAACGAATGACTCGAGAGTCAGAAGCCAGCATCGTCCTCTAGATCTATACACATGGGCTGCTGAACTGACTTTCACAGTAGATAGTTTAAAAAATACCTGGAACATATAGCACTGTTCTTGTATCCTACCTGGAACATATAGAGTCGATAGCACTGTTCTTGTATCCTACCTGGAACCTATAGAGTCGATAGCACTGTTCTTGTATCCTACCTGGAACCTATAGAGTCGATAGCACTGTTCTTGTATCCTACCTGGAACATATAGAGCCGATAGCACTGTTCTTGTATCCTACCTGGAACATATAGAGTCGATAGCACTGTTCTTGTATCCTACCTGGAACATATAGAGTCGATATCACTGTTATTGTATCTCCAGTCTCACTTTGTCATGTGTGTTTGTAATAATGTGATACTAACTTGTTCTGCTTGTCGCTGCCTGTGTTATCTTTTTATTAAATTTTTCTAGCTTCTCTGCAGTTGACCAGTTTTACTTCTCTCGTGCGCTCTACACTCTCAGAGCTGCTTCTATCCGTGAGTGCCCGTCTGATTCTTTATACTGTGTATTTTCGTATAGATCTTTTAATTATTTCATTTTTATTGTTCATACTAGGGGTATTGCATATTCATGTAAAATGCTGATAAAGGCTCTCTTGTCGTAACGTCGACTTATCGTTTGTGATAATGTGAAGTCGACATATTCTAGTTTAGTTGGGTTAAATATCGTTGCATATCATCCCCAGTGAAATGAAGAAACCCAGTTGTATGAACAACCAGCAGCTTCTTGGGGATGTGGACACACTCCTTCATCCACGTTTCACTCTCCTAAGGCAGCCGCTGTACCTGGTCTGCAGCGAGGAATACAGGACATATTCAGCTCAGGTAGGTCCAGCATCCACATTCACAGCCCCAAGCGAAACTCGTCCGCCACACAACAAAGACCTGCCGATGTTTTCGGAGATGACACAACACGACGAGGGTAATGTTTACCTTTCTGCAAGTGATGATTCACTCAGACACAGGCTTTGTTTAAAGTTGGCAACGAGAGACCAATCAATCAACCACTCAAAAGTTACCAGTGACAGCTCTTCACAAGGTTATTCTCACTTTACAAAACCGCACATGCATGTTTTTCCATGTAGAAACGTATACCTATTTTCCCTGGTCGTTTCCTTCTTTTGCATATCTCAGTCTTTTTCTCCCCTGGCAATGTTTGGAAAGGGCCAGGAATGTTAATGCTTTAAGCCTGTCTGTAATGCACTTCAGCATTTGGGATGTTTTGATTTAATTTGAAGACTTATTGATTGTAGATCACCTGCAAGCAGCAAGATATTTGTATAAGCGCTAGTATTGTTTGATCGGTCGTTAGCAACCCAGGTAGTTGATTGAGGTGGGCTGGGATTGAAGATCCTGGGTATTTGGCTGAGCTATGCGTCGGAGAAAGAGCCCAGATAGTTGATAGAGCAAGGCGAACAAAAAACACAACTGCAAGGCTTGTGTGTTGCTGAGATGGCAAGTACAATGGTTCTGATTAATCCGAAGCCGGCTTCGAAAAAGAAACGCTGTTATTGAGGTATCCCTATACCGTTCACAGAGGAACCAAGTTGGACAATGCAGTCGAATGGGGAATAAGAAAGTTCAAGGTGATTGTGTGAATGATACTGAATGTAACTGTCATGTTCTGATGTATGTTTAAGAGATGGGTAATTGTGTGTGGGTGTTGGTGTGAAGGGTAATTATGTAGTGGATTTAGAGGTGATAGATACTTCTGTAGTTGAAATTGCAGCGAAAGGTAATTTTTTTTTTTTCAATTATACAAACGGAAGAGAATGGTAGTTCTGTGGTAGAAAAGGGCAACTGTAAGGTACTCAAGAAAGAGAAGAGTGGTAATTGTGTCGAAGAAACGGAAGAGGAGAGTAACTGTATGGTAGAAATGGAAGCGAAGAGCAGCTGTGTGGTAGAAAGGGAACTGAAGGGTAATTATGTGGTAGAAACGGAAGTTAAATGTAATTATGTGGTAGAAAAGAAAGTGACAGGTAATCACGGGGTAGATACGGCAATAATTGGTAATTTTTAGGTAAATATGAGGTTAATTACCAAGGCGTTGCAGATAAACAAGCCAAGGGTAACCGTGTAGTACATATGAAAGTGTGTGGTATTAAGGCTGCATATACGGATGTGCAATGTAATCGTGTGGTAGACACGGAAGTAAAGGGTAATCTTTTGGTATAAACAAAAGTGAATAGCACTCGCTTGGTAAATACATAGCTGATTGCTAATTTATATTACAGATTCAACGTGAAAAACAATCAAGTAGTGGAAACTCAATTATGTATACAGTATTCTAGTTTCCCAAAGCTATTTATGAATCCATTTTCTTCGATGTTGATATTCTGAAAAATGTCAATAATTATATTTTTCCCTTTCTTGGTCCATTGTTATGCAAACATGTTCTGGAAGACAGCACCAAGAAATAGTCGAACAGCGGTCTGCAATAGCGTACAGCCAATACGAGAGAGTTGGAAATCCACTGCTGGCAACCTTCATTGAGAAGATGGCCCGTGATCAGTTTGCTGGAAATCTGCAATCTGGCTCATCGACTCATTGTAACAACAACGGGGAAAAACGTACACACGAATTATATGTCAGTTTTAATTAGGTCAAGCCAATAAACAAAGAACGTTGCGGCGACAAGCCTTACTCTTGAAAAGGGTGGTTGGCACGTCGTAGTTTACAGCTAGGCTGTGAAATCTCCTCCTTTTCGTCCCAGCATGTGCCACACTGGAAGCGTGCCGGGTATATAACCAAGAGGTCTATAAATCTAAACCACGCTTTGCTATTATATTAAACTGACAGCCAGAATGGCCGATAGCCGGCCGATGCTCTGAAAAGTTGTTTGTAGGTAGGTTCTGTTGATGAAGATGCCTACTTCTTGACTGGTCGGCCAAAGGTTCTGTCGTCCAGCTACTGAGCTGAGTGCGTGTTGCAACACTGTGAGCTGTTAATGTAATGTGAAATACCCAGAGGTGTTGACTGCACTAAAACCACAGCTGGCCGCTTACGTTCGTAATGACGTGTGAATGCTTGTTGCGACACTGTGAGCTGATAATGTAATGTGAAATACCCACGGAGTTGACTGAACCAAAACGGCAGCTGGCCGATTACGTTTAGAATGAAGTGCACCTGTCTGGATGCTTTCGTGACTGAATGACTACGCCAGCAGTGAGCTGCAGTTCTAGTGTGGGAACGTTAATGTTGGCACATCTGACAGCTGCCATTTTTTTCCATTTTATTTTGCATATGCAAGCTTTCAGATTTTAAGGGACTTTCAGTAGTTCTCAACTGAGAAGGTTAGTACATTTTTGAGTGGCCTTATTTGACACAGGGACGAAACAGTTAAAAGGCGACAAGTCCGCGCTGATGTCGAAGACACGACTAACGACTACTTTATTTCAGCAATCTTAATTATTCGTCTTTTATTTAATATACTGTGGGTGAGGCGGGGAGGGGGGGGGGGAATTAATGAGTTGCCCACTGCTCTCTCCCAAATTGGCCCAGGAATTCAGACATGGAATGAAAAACATAGTTTAAGGTTAGTGTGGTGTCTTGTTAATGTTAAAGAGCATACCTGAATGTATATTCAAATAATAATAATAATAATAATAATAATAATAATAATAATAATAATAATAATGACAAAAATAATACAGGGCGTTAGATAGATACCCAACTATGAAAACCCGAGAATAAAATAACCAGAATGCGATGTCTGCTTAACGCATGCGCACGGGAGTCTCATGAGCTGCATGCTAACCTGTGTGTATGTTCCACGTCTACCCGCCATAGAAGAAGTTCGTAAAATCTGTATAAGGTTATACATAATCTTTGTTTATGTGTTTTAACATCAGTTTTTGGTGACGCGCTGAAAAAAAAAATACACGTAGAATATATTTACATATTATTAAATATCATCATCATCATAGCAGGTCTTTTGCAGAACGTCGCTCTCATCGACTGTCGTCCTGAAATAAACTCGGTCTCTCGCCAGTTCTCCCGCCTCATGTACTTTCATACTCAAGGAGTCACTTATATCCTGTGCCCATCTTCGTGTTGGTTGGCCCCTGCCACTCCTACCTGGTACCATGCCTTCTACTATATTTTTTTCCAATCTGTCGTAGCGCTTGATATGACCAAAATATTTTAGCTTCTGAAAAAAGATGCTGTTTATTAGCTAGTCTTCCTTGATATTCAGAGCTTTCAAGATGTCAGTATCTCTCCTCTTCTTTATCCAAGATATTCTGAGAATCTTTCTATAGCGTTTCAGCTTAAAAGCCCCTATTCTCTTTTTTATTATATATGCGTATAATTGACCATTTACATATGATTCCTGTGATTGGCTGTTATAGGGGCAGTGTTCGCGCAGTGGCCAATGATGCTGTTAAGGCAGTTCTGCTGGGGAACCTACGTGAGCATAGAAATAAAAGCAGAAAGTGCATAAAAATAAAGACACACACAAAATCCCCTGAAAAGAGAGATATAAATTTAGGTTAAAAAAGATCAGAACACGGGGTGAGCTTCATGCAATAGCAAAGCATGAGACAACATGGCGTGAGTTGCTTGAGGGCCTATGTTCCAATGAAGGATAAACTGCAGAAGAGAATAAGAAATATTGTGGTCTGAACACACGAACTCGTCGCAGCCAGTCTAGCGCCCTATCCCTATACCACAATGAGGCGCAGGTGTAAACTAGACATTTAAAAAATGGATCCCAGACGCCTAATTTTATATCCCAAAGGGGTGGGTACCACAGGGACAATGTCCCCGAAAATGCAAACTGAATGAAATGAATAGTAGCGTCTGCCAGATTGGTATCTTCATGGTAATCGAAACCCTAGTCGATATTCGACACCGGCGGTAGGCATTTTTTAATGTGTCTTGTTGTTTGTTGGGACGGCGTCGGATTCGAAACCACGACACAGTATCCGATATCGCCATTATTGCTCCGTGACAGTT
>CAJHNH020002112.1:15605-20605 GCA_905116865.2 Candidula unifasciata
AGTAAGGGGAAGGAAATTTTAAAAATTAAATCACAAGAAACCCGGGTTTTCTGCATCAGAAGAAGGGATCTATTCTTTAGCTCGTCTGGAAAGAGGGAAATGGAAAATCATGACGAAAACAAACCCACTACCCCTAGCAACATGTTTAACACGCCAATTTTCTTTCAAGTTTGGAGTACATATGCCTGAGTTGCGAGGAACCAACAATCTGTATTATCGATGAAAAAACGGGATGTCACGCAAAAAATCAAGTTGTAAAAAAAAACCAAAAATTTAGAATGAAAAAAACAACCAGAACTTTCTGCTGGAGTTTACATCTTGTGACAACTAAGTGTATAGCAGAAAATACGGTAACAGGGGGAATTGTAGTGATTGATTCTCGGTTGGTACTGCTGTTCAAACTGAAATGTGGCAGGTGGTACCCGATCTTACTCAAGATTAATGTGCCCGTGAAAATCTGTCCGGATATAAAGAGTGCAAGGAAATAAAAGGGCGGATTTTCTGGCTATGAAAGCGATAGCTACAGGAACACCTGAACATGCCGGATAAAAAAGATATTTAACCTTTATGAACAATCTACTGAAATTGAAAAAAAAACATGTGTAAAAAATGGGAAAGGTTATTAGTTTGGATATATATACTTAAATATTTCAGTCCGAAGCAATACGTGATATCTATGTGGCTCTGCCCTTTTTGAGCTCATTCATTAATAAGGAACTCCAAAGCATTTTCTATCCAAAGAAAAAGAGTTTTGCTGTCTTTTTCTTTTTAAGTATTGTTATAAAAGTCTATCTTAAACTATATTTTATTTTCCTTTGATCTTAAATTTTTAGTTTAACTACTTCTGTTCAAATAGTGTTTTGTTCAAGAAGGGGTGGGGAAAGAGAAAACGGGTTTTTTAATCAGTTGCAAAGGGGCAGTTTCCCAACCTTTAGAAATTTGTGCGGGGGGGTTATGGGTATATTCGATTTTAATTTAACAGCACGCAAGAAGAAGGGGAAAAAACCAAAAACACCCCATTGGCCCTCCCATGAAAAGCTATCTAAAAAAAAAACACAGTAAAATAAGTGACCCTTTTTACGCCCATTAGCCTTCTGAAAAAATGCAGCTTTTTATAGACCTTTTCATCCCCGAGAAAAACTTTAACATTTTCCTCCTTATAAGTTTCTTTAGTCAATTTCTTTTTCCAAAGCTTTTTCTTCATTTAGGTTGACAAACCAATTTATTCTCTTTTTTCAAACATTTTAATGTTGAAGTAAACCAAGCAAATTAATTACAAGAAAACAAAAAATTTTGGGTTCCTTTCCCCGCCGTTTGCAGAAAAAACCCAGCCCTTTTTTGGACTTTGGTTTTTTTTAAAATTTCATTTCCCGGGGCCAAATTTCCCCTCCTACCATTGTAAAATTAAATAAATGCGCTGCAAAACACCCGTAAGGGAAAAAACGAACTGGGGACCCCCCGAATTCGAAGCCGCGGAACCGCTAACCAAAAAGCCGGAAATTTACAAGAAACTTTCATTATCCCATAGATTTCTTCATGTCAATGACAAGCTTTATTCTCCTAAAGACAGATTTCTTCATGTCAATGACAAGCTTCAGTCTCCCAGAGACAGATTTCTTCATGTCAATGACAAGCTTTATTCTCCAAAAGACAGATTTCTTCATGTCAATGACAAGCTTCAGTCTCCCAGAGACAGATTTCTTCATATCAATGACAAGCTTCATTATCCCAGAGAAAGACTTCTTTATGTCAATGACAAGCTTCATTCTCCCAAAGACAGACTTGTTTTATGTCAATGACAAGCTTCATTCTCCCAAAGACAGACTTCTTTATGTCAATGACAAGCTTCATTCTCCCAAAGACAGACTTCTTTATGTCAACGACAAGCTTCATTCTCCCGAAGATAGACAAACGAGAGCCAGAATACCCCTATCTCAAAGTACCTGAGGATTTGTGAAAATAATCCAGAAATAAAGGTATGCGACGAAACTGCCATACGACAGACTTTAAATTTCGGTACTTTGTGTATTATTGCTTGTGTGTCCAAGAAAAAAGTCCGATTCATCTGTATCTCCACCTGCCCAGAGATCACTTCGATTTGCCAACCGCAAGATGATTTTCGGGGATTCTGAACCATATAGTAGGCTTGCGTTAGATCCTTATATATTTAATCTTTAACCATTTTTATTTTCAGTATGTTGATTAGCTCTCTAGATGTCAACAATTTGAACATGAAAGTTGAAGATATTTGTTAGTAAAGTAAGGATAACTTTTCACGACTTCAGACGCATCGGACATATGGGAAAAGCACATCTATTTTTACAGACCAATCGGCACTAGATGAGTAATATGGTAAGCATTACGCCGGCCGTCTTTGGTTTCCCAGGACACACATTCTGGTACCCATGTTAGGCTGGGTCGACCTGCGACGCCCCATACCACGATACAAATCTACGCAGCCAGCAGTGGGTTTCGATCTCGGTACGTTGGAGTAACCAGTTGGACTCGCAATGCATAAATCACGGACGCCGCTGGTAGATATTTGTCGACATTCGTAATCTCTTTTTTGATGTCTTTTCCACTTCTATCACCATGATCAAGTCATGACATTGTTACTTGTTACAACCTCTTCGTTTACTGTACTGTTCACTGCTGGTCGCTTCTTTCATTATTATTATAGTTCCCACAGCCCACCCCAAACTAAAATGCCCCTTTGTAATGATAAGCACCAGGTGGGATAAATTTGACTTAATTATTGCTGCCGCAATTAAATCAGTCTTCTGTGTATTATATTCCAATTAGATTTGAAGTGCTACCGCCCCAGAGACCATTAGTCCATCCTTTAGTGACTTGACCTTCTGCAGCTGCGGACGTGTCGGGGTCAGGGGAACTGATTAGAGAGTTGATTTCCCCATTGGAGCAGATGGTCCGGTCAAGAAATCGGTAACTTGTAATGTTGTAACATAGATAATAACAGGATCTTCGACATCATTATCATCATCAACATCATTATCATCAGCAAAATCATTTTCATCATCAACATGATTACCAAAATTTGCATGAATTTGCAGTATCAACGGTATGTTGCTAAATACATATGATTATAAACCAAAATGAAATGCATTCGAAGAGTAATGTAGTCTACCTTTAGCCGGCTGCCTTTACTTCCCGGACATGTCTTGGTATATATCTTAGGCTAGGCCACACTGACAGCCCTAGGTCATTTATTAAAGTCTAGTTTAGTTTAGTCGACCGATCAACAACATAGCATACTGGTGTAAACCCAAAAGTGCTCCGTTCTACCCGAAGCCTGAATCTGAAGAATCTCACCGCAGTATACGAACTCCGTTGTACCGTGGAGGATCCTGAAATACTTTTAGGTAGATTTTACACTCCAAATTTATCCCAGTCAGCGCCGTTAGGCTACTCTATTCGATTGCATTTCCAACTGCCAAATGATTCTTTTTACGTGCGCAACAATACACACGGGCGTCTGATATTACTGCCCGGAGACCAGGAGAAATTACCAGAAGTCTACGTGAAAAAATCCCTGCCTTTACCGGGGTTTTAACCCAGGGCTTCCAGCATTCGAGGTAGATGCCATACCTCGAGACCACGCAGCCCCCCTCTCCCCTTTTCCCCATCCCATTTATTTAAAGAAAAAAAAACACACACACAAAGCACAAAATTAATTTTACTATTTTTTCGCGTCCCGCCTTTCCAACGATCCCCTCATCCGCCTCCCCACCTCTCCAACGATCCCCTCATCCGCCTCCCCACCTCTCCAACGATCCCCTCATCCCCCTCCCCACCTCTCCAACGATCCCCTCATCCGCCTTCTCACCTCTCTAACGATCCTCTCATCCGCCTCCCCACCTCTCCAACGATCCCCTCATCCGCCTCCCCACCTCTCCAACGATCCCCTCATCCGCCTCCCCACCTCTCCAACGATCCCCTCATCCCCCTCCACACCTCTCCAACAATCCCCTCATCCGCCTCCCCACCTCTCCAACAATCCCCCTTATCCGCCTCCCCACCTTTTCAACGATCCCCTCATCCCCCTCCCCACCTCTCCAACGATCCCCTCATCCGCCTCCCCACCTCTCCAACGATCCCTCATCCCCCTCCACACCTCTCCAACAATCCCCTCATCCGCCTCCCCACCTCTCCAACAATCCCCCTTATCCGCCTCCCCACCTTTTCAACGATCCCCTCATCCCCCTCCCCACCTCTCCAACGATCCCCTCATCCGCCTCCCCACCTCTCCAACGATCTCCTCATCCGCCTCTCCAACAATCCCCTCATCCGCCTCCCCACCTCTCCAAACAATCCCCCTTATCCGCCTCCCCACCTCTCCAACGATTCCCTCATCCCCCTCCCCACCTCTCCAACGATCCCCTCATCCCCCTCCCCACCTCTCCAACAATCCCCTTTATCCGCCTCCCCACCTCTCCAACGATCCCCTAATCCCCCTCCCCAACTCTCCAACAATCCCCTCATCCGCCTCTCCACCTCTCCAACGATCCCCTCATCCGCCTCCCCACCTCTCCAACGAACCCTTATCCGCCTCCCCACCCCTCCAACGATCCACCCCCCCCCCCCCCCCCCCCAAAAAAAAAAGAACTCTACCAACAATTTTTACTACAGCTTCAATCCTCATTACAGGCCGCCTCAACCACTAAGCTCTGTTATCAGTACGCTCAGAATATTGCCAAGGAAATTGCGAGGAGGGGAAAAGAAAAATAACATGCTCGCCAATTTTTCATGAAATCCTCACATCGCAATAAGAAAAGACATGTGATTACACACTCCGTCTCTTTCATAAATGGAATCCATCTTGACAATGCTCAAGGGGGGAGATATTCTCAACAGATTAGGAGCATCTCAACATTTGAATTTCCTTTTCAAACTGATTCTTCTAGACACTCGTTGAGAGTACAATGTCGTACCAAGAACGCAGCGGCTCATGCTGGTGTGTTCTCCGTAGCCCATGGTTATGA
>CAJHNH020002112.1:25605-90605 GCA_905116865.2 Candidula unifasciata
TAGAAAGCAGACAGAGTTACACGGACGGTTAAAGTGTGTTGCGTATCCTTTACACGACGTTGCAGAACCAACCCCATCATTTGTTGACTGTTGTGGTTTTTTTTTTCCAGGCAAATTTACATCTAGTTGTTTGTCATTGCACTGGACGGTCAGCTCTCGTTACCACTGTCAGAACTAACGCAAGGCGGTCTGCTACCAAATCGCATGCAGCTGGGATCTAACCCAGCACCCCAGCATACGCCTGAGCCACAGTCGCTGCCACAGACAGGAGAGAAGATATTAATAGTGGCTTCCACAGAAAGCAGACAAAGAGTGACACAGACAGTAGATGTAGAGAAGGTACTGGCAGAGTCATAGAAAGCAGTTACAGAGATAGTAGATGTAGAGAAGGTGCTGGTAGAGTCACTTACTTAAGACAGACAAAGAAATATACAGACAGTAGATGTAGAGAAGGTGCTAGTAGAGACATTTACAGAAAGCAGGCAAAGAAATATACAGACAATAGATGTAGAGAAGGTGCTGGTAGAGTCACTTACAAAAAGCAGGCAAAGAGATATACAGACAGTAGATGTAGAGTCACTTACATGAGGCAGACAAAGAGTTATACAGACAGTAGATGTAGATAAGGTACTGGTAGAGTCACTTACAGAAAGCAGACAAAGAGATATACAGACAGTAGATGTAGAGAAGGTACTGGTAGAGTCACTTACAGAAAGCAAACAAAGAAATATACAGACACTAGATGTAGAAAAGGTGCTGGTAGAGCCACTTACAAAAAGCAGGCAAAGAGATATACAGATAGTAGATGTAGAGTCAGAGGCAGACAAAGAGTTATACAGACAGTAGATGTAGAGAAGGTACTGGTAGAGTCACTCACAGAACGCAGACTACGAGATGCATCGACAGTACAGTTAAAGCAGGTACTGGTAGAGACCCTTACCAAAAAAAAAAAAAGCAGACAAAGAGTTACACAGACAGTATAGAAGTCATGCTAGTGTCTTTCACAGAAAGCAGACAAAGAGTTACAAAGACAATTGAGAAATTACTGTTGTGTCTTTCACATAAAAAAGACAAAGAGTTACAAAGACTGTTGAAAAGTTACTGGTAGTATCTTCCACAGAAAGAGACAAAGATTTACACAAAACAATAGAGAAGTTACTGGTAGTGTCTTCCACAGAAAGCAGACAAAGAATTGCAAACACACTAAAGGTAAAGAAGTTTCTTACAGGAAGCCTGACAAAGTTTTACACAAACAATAGAGACTTTTCTTGAAATGTCTCCCAAAGGAGTGAAGCCGAAACTCACGTGTAGTGTCCCGAGTGCTAATCTTCGAGGGAGGAAAAGGTGTCGGTGTGAATCACAAGGCGTCTATTACAGTTGCGGTGAAACAAAAAGTGATTCCCGAAAAGAAAGGTGCTGACAGAAATCAGACCTGGGTTCTACAGGCAGTAGGAAAGCTACTTATGGTTTTTCCCAAAGGAACCAGGCAAAAGAAAAATCATTCTTGTCTGCTGTCGTTATTTAAATAGGAAGCTTGCCCACTTATGGACTTCAGGTTACGTTGTTAACCGTCAGTCGCCCCATGTAACATTGTTTTTCCACTGGCTGTGAATCCTAGCGGAAAGTCATGGTTGTTCGTTCATCTGTACTTTTTTTTTAAAAATCAGGACCTGAGTTTTGCGTGTACATCCGTTTTACTGGTTTATTTGTGTACAGTTCTTGTTCCCTGCCTCCAGGGCAGATGTACTCCGACTTCGAAGGAAGATGTCGTTCCTATCATTAGGATGACTGTTGCAATTGTTTCGTGGGACATGATGTTGCCTCATTTGTGTGGTGTTCTTTTTGTCCATGTGTCTACTCATGTTGCCCCTGGAGAACCCCTTTAGGGCAACCTCGTGTAGATTGGTCAGCCAATAATTCCAATTCCTTTAAAGAAAAAAAAAATCAAAAACTAAACCACGTTCAACCTGCTGCTAGCTAGCCGAAGCTGCCAACAGTCTCCGGTTATATTTGTGGTCTTGTTTATTTGCGCCACTTTTGTGGCTAAAGTTCTGGTATTTGCGCCGTCTCTGGGCTTAATGCTTTTTCCTCCATGTCAGACCGCTCATTCACTATCCTGTTTTTCTTTCCCTTTCATTTTTCATGTTTCATTCTTGTTTTCAGCGCCTCTTGATTTGGCCAGGTGCATTTCGTAGGAGAGTGAGCTTCCCAACATAACGTCCTTTAGACCACCATTTATAGTAGAACAATTTTGAGTATTTTAATCACGACGTGGACTTGCAACATGCGTCTTGCATAAAGTTCTGTAAAACCAGCACAGAAAAGGCTGGCGCCCTAGGTGAAATATGGAGAATCTTTTTGTACACATCCTATCGGAGTTACCTTTCCCTTACGACTGTGACCAAAATCACCGCGCCAAATAACATTTGATGCGGGTGAATGAGATTTTTGGACATTGCACCTGTTTCATTCTTATCCATGAAATGTTAATCCTTTAGACCTACAGACTGAAATTGTGGAGAGGAAGTATTAGAAAAGCGAAAGTCAACATACTAAGGAAAAGCAAGCAGAAAGAAAAATCATGAATTGAACAACGAGCTTGAGGAAGAAGTGCAACGTAACTGGCTGCCTAATGACGATGATTAAAGGGGTGAGATACAAGTGGAGAGAGAGAGAGAGAGAGAGAGAGAGAGAGAGAGAGAGAGAGGGAGAGAGAGAGAGAGCAAAAGTCACAAAACCCATGTAGAGGGAAGGTAAATAGTTAAATACAGAGAGGGGAGACGAGTGAGAGATTCTCGGTGTGGGTTCCAGGACCCCATTCTGGCGGGGGGGAAGGGGGGAGAGACAAGAATAGGCCCTGCCATACTCACAAGCATGTCGTACAAGGCGACTAACTGGGGAGTTTCCTTCGAATTCGGTGCATCTTTCTGGGAGGAGAGAAACCGAGAGTCTGCATAAAAATAAGCCATATCTGTGCACGCAAAACTCATGCTCTGGAACAAAACCAAAATTCAGAAATGGACAAACAACCAGAACTTTCCGCCGGAGTTAACAACCCCCGACGAACGTTAAGAAGAAAAAGAAGACGAAGAATGAAAGAGGAGAGGAGTAATAGGAATATACAAATACAAATAGATAGAGGGAAGATGTGAGAGGCAGACCACACAAAAAAAAAAAAAAAACAGGCAAGCACGCAGATCGACAGCCAAGCAGAGTCAGCTACTTTGACCAAATTCTCAAGACAGCATGAAGCGTCCCTCCCTCTTCCCTGTCTCTTTCTGACCGTGAGAATCATCGCCCCAATTCTCCCGCCAATGATCTTAGATATACCTTGTTATCATTCCAAACAAGCCATCCTGCCAGCTTGAACAAACAGAGGTTAGCACCTGTTCATGCGCGCAAATTTACCTTCTTAAACAACGTCGGAGCTTTGAAGTTAGGTGTAGCGCACTTCGGAAAACAGGTAGAGGGAAGTGCAGTCATGGACAGAGAAAGACATCCTCTCCTCCCCCCATTTATATGTGAGATGTTTCGAGGCGAAATTCCAAACCGCCATTTCATAATGGTTGCCGTAAAAGTGGGAAGATGGTTTAGGATATTTGAGAGACTTGAACAATATTTTGTTGGAATAATGTTCACTTAGAAAGAAGAAGTGAACCCGGGAGGGTCAAAAGGAAAGGGAAGTTCACATTCTTGTGTGTCGGTTCAAACAAATTATTACGTCACTCACGACAAAGAGAATGACTAGTATCTTCGCCAACATGGCCACGTCTGCTAACATGTATGCGTAAAATGACAGGATAGAAAATGTGTAATATAAATATGTTTATGAAAACAATGACACTGATGTGCGAAATGATGACGTTGAAATGGGAAAGGAAGAATGACGTTAATGTGTGGGAGAAAGCATACTATAGAATTGTGGGAGATAGAATAGCATAGCAGTATAGGGAAAAGAATAACAGATAATTGTAGAAGACAGATGGCATACAATTGTGGGAGAAAGAATGACAGAAGTATGGATGAATGAATTAAATAGAAGTGTGGGAGAATTAATGACATAGAAGTGTGAAGATAGAATGGCATTGATGTGTAGAAGAAAGAATGGCATAGACATGTCAACGAAAGAATGCCATTGAAGTGTGGAAGAAAGATTAACATAGAAGTGTAGAAGAAAGAATTACATAGATGTATGGGAGAATGAATGACATAGAAGTGTGGGAGAAAGAGTGACATAGAAGTGTGGGAGAAAGAATGACAATGATGTGGGGAGAAAAGAATGGTATTGATGTGCGGAAGAAAGAATGACACTGGTGTGTGGAAGAAAGAAGGACATTGAAGTGTGGGAGAAACAGAGGACATAAAAATGTAGAAGAAAGAATAACATAGAAATGTGGAAGAAAGAATGACACAGAAATGTGGAAGAAAGATGACTTAGAAATGTGGAAGAAAGAATGACACAGAAATGTGGAAGAAAGGATGACTTAGAAATGTGGAAGAAAGAATGACATAGAAATGTGGAAGAAAGAATGACTTAGAAATGTGGAAGAAAGAATGACATAGAAATGTGGAAGAAAGAATGACATAGAAATGTGGAAGAAAGAATGACATAGAAATGTGGAAGAAAGAATGACATAGAAATGTGGAAGAAAGATGGCACAGAAATGTGGAAGAAAGAATGACAAATAAATGTGGAAGAAAGAATGGCACAGAAATGTGGAAGAAAGAATGACAAATAAATGTGGAAGAAAGAATGTCATAGAAATGGGAAAGATAGAATGACACAGAAATGTGGAAGAAAGAATGACTTAGAAATGTGAAAGAAAGAATGACACAGAAATGTGGAAGAAAGAATGACACAGAAATGTGGAAGAAAGAATGACTTAGAAATGTGGAAGAAAGAATGACACAGAAATGTGGAAGAAAGAATGACAAAGAAATGTGGAAGAAAGAATGACAAAGAAATGTGGAAGAAAGAATGACATAGAAATGTGGAAGAAAGAATGACACAGAAATATGGAAGAAAGAATGACACAGAAATGTGAAAGAAAGAAGAAAGTAGGCATGTGGCAAAAAGAATGACCGCCATGTTTGTCAGCACTGTGCCAGTCTTACCTCACTACAACAGCTCTCTTGTAGGCACTGTCAAGGAAACGACCCTCTAGTGAGGTAGCTGACCAAATCATTCTAGACTCATATTTTATAGCTCTTTCGGCTCTCGGTGCATGATTTTAACTATACAACGAAGGCTGCCTTTACTTCCCATAACATTGCCTGATATCTATTATAGGCTGAGTAGACCTGGAAGCCACAGTAATTTTATAAATAGAAATTGAAAACAACTTTACCACAAACAAACGCAAACTTGATAAAGACATTAAAAGAAATCCCCTGCGGTGCGAATTTGAGCCCTAGATTTCGGTTTCCAGCTCACCTGTAACACAAATGAAAAATTGTCGCTGATGACATAATTGAGAAAATGTCATTGTTACCACAAGAAAAGCAAAAGCCATTTTCATATTAATAAATAAAACAATGAAGCTGGCAGTTGAAGCTTAACAGAAACCCCACCCGAAATCTATACTGCAATTATCTAGAAGAGGGACCAGGGAAATTGGCAAATCATAAAATATTGGGATGCCGACAGAAAAACAATACATTTGATATAATCTGAAAGGAAAATGGTAGTGCTGAATGCAATAATAATTATGGACAATGGAACCAGTTGATGAGAATAGGGAGAAACAGATTATTTACAGAGTGCTGGCATTAAAAAAACAACCACACACACATAACAAGGAAAATCGCATTAAAAAGAACATGCAATTGTTTTTTCTCACTTCCCACCCCTTTTCTCACTCATAATCTCAACACTTCGTTGCTGTGGTTAATAAAGAAGAAGAAGAAGAAGAAGAAGAAGAAAAGAAGAAGAAGAAGAAGAAGAAGAAGAAGAAGAAGAAGAAGAAGAAGAAGAAGAAGAAGAAGAAGAAGAAGAAGAAGAAGAAGAAGAAGAAGAAGAAGAAGAAGAAGAAGAAGAAGAAGAAGAAGAAGAAGAAGAAGAAGAAGAAGAAGAAGAAGACCAAAAAAAAAGAAGACGAAAAGAAGCAGAAGAAGAAGTAGAACAACAAGAAGAACAACAACAACAAAAGAATAACTAAAACAAAACAAGAACTAACACAGATACAGTGTCGCAGTTACGCAATGAAAAAAACCAGACAAATGCCAAATCCATCCGATGATCTCTCGATTCTTTCAGATAATGAGATTCTGCCAAGTTCTATTAATGTTTGTCAGAATATAAGCAGCAGGTACACTGCAATATCGTGAGAGAGCTCAATTATTTTCTCTGTTATTTCAACCGAAGTCCAATAGTAGATTAACTCACCCGCCCGGTTATTTTGCCATCAGCATTTTCTTTAGCGGGAAAGTTCCCTTCAGGCTTACCCTACTTTCATCAGTCTTAACAGAAACTAGAGACGGAAAATGAAAACACGTGGAATAGAAGAAAATAAAGAACTCTTCAGCAAAATAACTCAGAATTAGAGGTTACTAGATACTACCACTCTCCCAAGACCAGACTAACCGGGCTAAATCCAAGTAATTCAAGCTTTCTGGGTTATTCTCACGTGGCGCCATTTGTTGTGCTAACTACAGTGGTAGCCGCTGTTATTTCAGTTGTCTGGCCAGTTTTGCTTATTATGTTCTAGTTTCTCACAGTTTAAGATGCTCTGGTAATTTTTTAATTTAAACTGGTAGTCTGGTAGTCTTAGTTTCAGCTTCATAGCAAACGGGCCACCCCATCTTTGCTCCGCCCCTGTGCCAACGAAAAACACACAGAATGTTTATCACAGTCCCTTGTGGAAAGATTGACAGACTGCTGTCTCAGCATATCTAACATACACACTCATTAAAGCATACAGTAGCCATCCGAAGTGCTAACACAAACAGTCCGACATTAGAAATACAGATCATTATTGATGGTAGCAGAAGTCACCAACAGATCAGCAGTTGCCCAATCAATTTTAATCACATACGGGCACCACCAACATTGCAGCGACAGGCATCGCGCCATTTTCTTAATCTACAATTCACACCATCACATTGGTCACAGTCGAGAAAACATTCCAAATGAAATCTGCAGCTCACAGTGTCACGCCATGCATTCAACTCAGAAGCTGGGCGACGAAACTATATCCAGTCTACAAATTGAGCAAAAATGCATCGGCCACCGTCCGGCAAAAGCAAAAAATTGCCTTAGCTCCAAACAGTGCCCCTGCCTAGCGTCCATTTTGACCGGATGTTTTAATTTAAACACCAACCAGGGGGTTAATCTCCTTTTCATTCATTCATTCATTCATTTATGCATTCATCGTCATATTGCACCATGGGACGTAAATCTATTTCTTCCTATTGTTCGATCACTTCGCTATCAAGGATGGAATCCAATTCAGCATCTTTGGCTTCTCTCATCCACGTTGACTTTACGGTTTCTCTTGGACTGATCCTCCAGTAATTATAGATTCCAGCTTTTCAGAACAGCACTATAGAGACAGACAAGCAGTCAGAATGAGAAGCAGAAACAGACAGACAGACAGACAGAAAAATAAAGACACAGAATGTTAAAATAATAAACTTTACAATGATAGAAACAAGTGGAAATTTAAACAAAAACAGGGCAAATGTAGGACGAACGAACGAACACATTTTATTTTAAAAGGGTTGAGAATTGGGCACGCAGGCCCGTTTTATATTCTGTTTTTTAGTCGCACTCTTTACATTCATTATTAAATTCATATATCAGTTAGCATAAACATAATATATATCTACATCTAATCCTTATTCACAATACCTGGGGTATAATCTAATTTACGACCGTTTATGAAAAGCAATACTTAGTAATAGTAAGTGTAGTAAATTCGACCAGGCTGCTTCGAGATACCAGGTAAATGATTTTGTGTATTTGTGTAGTATTGTTTGATTTGTCTGTGCTGATGAAGGCTTCATAGCCGCATCGTTCACGTTTTGTTTGTATTTGTTATATTGTGAAGCTTGCTAATATACTTTTCGTTCGGTTTTATATCTTTTCTTGATAGTAAATCGGGAGGGCGGGGGAGGGGGGGGGGTGGCATAATATGTTGACAACTATTATCTGTTACAATGTATATAGTCTATGTTAAGATAATATTCAGATAGAGTGCGATTGTTTGCATAGGGGTTAATGATATTTTCGATTGACTGTGGAAATTGGTTCCATAGATAAGATGCAGAGTACGCCAAACCTGTTTTGTATACGTCTATTTTATGTTTTTGGATATGTAGTAGATTGAACCCTTAGATAACTAGACGTATTGACATGTATATAGGTAAACAAATAGACAGATTGGGAAGCAAGCAGAGGGCAGACGAAAGGACAGACCGATCGACAGACAGACAATCAGACAAACAGACAGACAGACGAATCTGACCGACAGACAGACATGGCAATCAGACATACATACAGAACTAAAAAAAACAGACTGACAGACATTCTGACAGACAGACAGACAATCTAACAGTCAGATAGATGATCAGACAGACAGGCTTACAGATAATCAGACAGACATACAGACAGACCGACAGACAGACAATGATTTTCGTTCTGAAACCTTCCACCTGTTACCCTATCCTTAACCTTCTGTAGCACGAACTTGAGACTGACACCTGAATGCCTCGAACTCCCACTTGGAATTCACAGCTCTCCTCCAACTCACAGACAGCTGCTTCACCGGTGTCTGTCTACTTGGATTAAATATCTTATTCTGTCAGTGTCTGGCCAACAGGATCCACATTATCTTTCAATAAAGATTTTACTGTCTTGTATTTCTACGGATTTAAATCTCCCATGTGTTTATAACATTCGTGGACATTATTTGAAGGCTGTAGAGATGTGATTTTACAAAATAATTATGAGAACATCGTGGACAGAGTTTTAAAAAAAAAACAATATAATGAACATGTATTTGAACGAATTCAAAGGTAGACACAATTTGTTACCCAAATTTAGAAGAATGCAATTCATGTTCTTTGATACACCATTTGAGGGAGAAAACTAGAGTGCGGCGAGTCAAATGGAAATTGGAGGTGGGGTAGGGGGAGAGAGAAAAAGAGAAACAGACAGACAGACAGACAGACAGACAGACAGACAGACAGACAGACAGACAGACAGACAGACAGACAGACAGACAGACAGACAGACAGACAGACAGACAGACAGACAGACAGACAGACAGACAGACAGACAGACAGACAGACAGACAGACAGACAGACAGACAGACAGACAGACAGACAGACAGACAGACAGTTAGACAGACAGACATAGAGAGAGACAGAAAGATACAAAGAGGGAGAGATAGAGACAGAAACAGATAGAGACAGAGAGAGATGGAGACTGAGAGAGATAGAGATACAGGGCGAAACAGAGACACTGCGAAAGACAGAAAGAAACAGAGAGACAGAGTAAAAGAAAGAGGAAGGCAGAGAGAGTGAAAGAGAAAGACAGAGAGATAGTGAAAGACACAGAGACACAAAGAAATACAGAAAGAGAAAGAGGGAGACATAGACAGAGACAGAGAGAGACAGAAAAAAAGAAAGAGGGAGACAGAGAAAGGGGAAAAGACAGAGAGGTAGATGACAAGAGAGACAGAGACACAGACAGGGAGACAAAGAGACAGAAAATGAAAGAGGGACACACAGAGAGACGTAGAAAGAGACAGAGAGATAAATGGTGGCAGAGGCGGACATAGTCACAGAGAGATTCAGATAAAGACAAAGGGAGACGGAGAGACACAGAGAGAGTGAAAATAAAGAGGGAGATAAGGGAAAAGGAAAGAGAGAGAGAGAGAGAGACAATAAAAAAAAGAGAGACATGGGGAGATACAGAAAAAGACAGTAGGAAACAGAGAGAGAGGTAGAGAAGTTGACTAAGAAACAGCAGGATGTAGACACAATCTCGAATAAAGAAGAAACATTTTTATAAATCTCGTTCTTGTCCAGAGGCTGTCTAACTTTTATATAATATTATTTCTTCTAATTGTACGTTTATCGGTATCATCATAAATCAACAACAAAACAAGAATTACATAATAATTATTATAATAGTGAAAACTCATGCGCTTAGTAAGAAATAACAATATGGATGATTAAATCGTATTTATGGAAAGGAAAAAAGAAACACGCTGCAATCACATTAGATCACAAAGCGAGTCCGGTCTTGGATTTGGTCAGACCTCCAAATCCCCAAGGACGCCTTGTTGATGATTTTCGTCCAATCAGACATGCAATGCACGTATTCGGGAGTTAACAGCAACAAAAGAAACATTTGATGCGAGATCTGAACTCAGAGTAAATGGAAAGTGATTATGTTCAATTATTTTTAGAAAAGCAAGTGAAGACCCGGATAAAAAATGGACTTACGATTTGAGCAGAGATGCATATCAATATGTTTCCTAATTTTCTAGGAGGTTTCAGGTTTGAACAACGGATCAACATCATGGCACATAAGTTCTCCATTCTTTCTTTTAACTCAAGTCTGAGTCCGAAGAAGCTCAACACATTGCACAGGCTCTGTAGCACCGGTGAGAATCCTGAAATACTTTGGGTAGATTTTTAACTCCAAATTTTTGCCCGGCCAGCGCTGTTAGGCTACTCTTTTCGATTTCCAACTGCCAAGGGATTTTTTTAACGTGCGCAACAATGCACACGGGCGTCCGATCTCACTACCCAGAGACCAGGGGTTAATTACTAGAAAACCAAGTCCACGTGAAAGGAATTCCAGCCCTTACCGGGGATTGAACCCGAAACCTTTAGCACTTGGGGCGCACACCATGCATCGAGACCATGCAGCCCCTTTAATTGTCTAGAAGAGAAGAACGGGTAAAGATAGAGACTATCGTTTTGCACAGACTAATTAGGGTTATTTCCTTCGATGTTTCCTTGAAGCCTATGTTTTGTTGGTGAGAACCAACAGTCTGCATGGAAGTGAGCCAGAATCGTAAAATGAATGTGCAGGCAAACTCTAAAAAAATACTAAACTCCAGAAGTGGAGTAACAACCAGAACTTTCGGCCAGAGTTTACAGCATCTGAACGATGAAAAGAAGAAGAAATCGAGTCCGCAGCAACAACCACAAATAAGCTTACATGCTTTTTTCAATTAGGTCTTTTCCCCTCTAAATTTGCATTCCATACAATTAACATCTCAAGGGTGAGAATCCAACAGGTATAAATTCCCGAAAGCCCCTTCAATCGCACAGCCATGAGAAGTTAGTAGCGTATCCTTTACAGAACGTTGCAGAACCAATCCCAGCATTTTTTGGCTGTTGTGGTTTTTCTAGGCATCTTTTTTTACGTTCAGTAGTTTGTCATGGCTGAACAGTCAGCGTTCTGTTCCACTGTTGAAACCAACGCAAGACGCATCGTCCTCAGCCGGGACTGAGCTCCCGAGTTACAACGCCTAAGCCACAGACGCCAGTGAGCACATAGCACAGTTATACTGGAGCTAGACGCTCGCCTGTGGATCGGGTTCGTGTCCTGGCGGTGCGGACTTGTTTATGAAAGGGCTAGAGAAGGAGAAAGTTTAAGAAGAAGGTTCTTTCTGTCCTTTTTTTCTGTTTTCTTTTTTTCCTCCCCCCCCCCTTATGTAATATTTTTGGCGATCAGTCCGTCTGTGTCTCCCGTTTTTAAAGTTTCTTGGCGTTGTTTTACCCGAGAATACAGTATTCAAATATCAAACAAAACTCTATGTGTTTTCACACCTTTCTAACATTATTCATGAGGTTAGAATTTGTTTTCGCGTTCATTCATTTGTAATTGCCGGTTAGGGTTTTGAAATCTTACCTCCGCCTACAGAACATCAAAGCAACAATGTACACCGCAGAAGAATGCAAGGAGCAGCGTATTTCTTTTAACCTGAGAGGTTTTAATTCTAAGGTTTTCATTATAAACTCAACTAAAGTTACATAAATATATAAAAATCCACCACGGTGAAATATTTTGGCGACTAGAATCGTATTGTAATTAGAAACTCCACGATACCTGAAACTTATGATTTAACCAAAAAAAAAAAGTAGCTTGATAAAAGACAGTTAACTGTGTTTGCATCTAATCCCAGTGTCTTTGCTCTTGGTTGTGGTATCCATGTCCAGTGGGGGGGGGGGGGGGGTGGTTGGCGGGGGGTCAATGACAGTACAGTATACAGTATTTATAATTTATTAATAATCTCTTAACACCCAGATAAAAGCCAAGAAGGACAGTGCTATCTACACCAAGAAAACATTAGGGAAAAGGGAGGAGGGGAGGGGGGGTCGGAAACTTCAAATTTCCCATTCCCCCTATAATTATCTAACCCGGACAGCTCAAGGGGCCTAATATGAAAGATAATAATAATAATAATAATAATAATAATAATAATAATAATATTAATAATAATAATAATAATAATAATAATAATCTTCTACTTCTTCGCGTTCACCGGCTGTGAACTCCGGCGGAAAGTTCTGGTTGTTCGTCCACTTCTGGACTGCAGTCTTGTTTCAGAACCTGAGTGTTGCGTGTGCATCCGTTTGACAGATGTGTATGCAGACTGTTGGTTCATTGCCTCTCAGGCAGATGCACTCCGACGTCGAAGGAAGCTCCCAATTAGTCGACTCCTACGACATGCTTTTGGATTGGCAGAGGGGTCTGTTCTTGTTTTTCCCATAGTAGGACCCCGGAACCCACACGGGGGGATAATAATAATAATAATAATAATAATAATAATAATAATAATAATAATAATAATAATAATAATACAGTATGAATGTGAAAAAACGTAATATGTTTGAAAAGATGTGAAATGTATAAACAAATAGTTCTAACGGAAATGTCTATATGTGGATAAATGAGATCGCTCAGCCCCTCACAAAATAAATACACTTTCTATCGTATGTCTTCAATCTCCGAGATTTTTGGGGGTTTTATCATTCTCCTTTGGCATAATTTATTTCGGGAAGAGAAAACATCCCCTCCAGCGCAAGGCAGCTGCTACCGATTGCCGGCAAAGACTTCCCATCTACATGTATAATCAACATTTGGTCCAAAATCTGCTTCCTTAAAACTAAATACGCGATGCCAGCCTCGAATGGAGATGGTATCGCTTTGGCTGAGAATTATCGCTCCACATCCATACTGTTTGTCTAGCGCAAATTTCCTGGCCATTGTATAATTAATCATTTTCCCAGTGTTGGAGAAGCGATAGTCTATGACTAACAAATCAGATCTGCAGTGGAGTTTCTTTCCTGACTTGACTTCTCTATGGGGACCCTTGTATCTCCGTGAGGGCTTTATTGATACCTCTGCCGTTCTCACTCGTTGTCTCCGTGTCTTTTCTTTCCCTCTCTCTCTTGCTCTCTCACTACTCTCTCTCTCTCTCTCTCTCTCTCTCTCTGTCCTTCTTTGTCTATGTACCTATCCTCTCTTTCTCATTCTCTCACCCTCTTTCTTTTGTTTTCTGTCTCACGACTCTCACACCTTATTCTCTCCTCTCTCTCGCCCTCTGAATTTCTTTATTTTCTTTTTACATCTAATATTTCTTTCTTCTTCTAACCGTCAGTCTTTCCATTTCTGTGATTTTCTCTTTCTTCCACTTATTTTCTCCTTCTTCTTCTTCTATAACTGTGTACCTCTCTATTTTATCTTTTCTCTCAACGTAAAGTTTATGTGTCACACTCTCATATATATATATATATATATATATATATATATATATATATATATATATATATATATATATATATATATATATACTAGCTGTACCCGGCCACGCGTTGCTGTGGCATAGTTTGGCTAAATGGAAATGAAAGAAAATAGAAATCGCACGTGTCTAATACAATCATTGTCTGCTCAGATATAGAGATAGTCTTTGATCCCCGCTTCCCCCCCCCCCTCACCACCACAACTAAATCCACCTACTACTCTCTCCCTCATTACAGGTTTTTGGAAAAGAAAGACAATGGAAATCGCACGTGTCTAATATAGTTAATGTCGCAATCATTCTCTGCACAGACATAGAGATAGTCTGGTTTTCCAACTTTAGAACACGCACCTTATAATTGTGTATTTATATTAGTGGTCGTTTAAAAGGTGTTATTAGCACAGTAACAAAAATGTTTTTTTGATTATCACATGCTAAAGCTGTTTGTATTTTTATAGGAGACGGAAGTAAAGCTACAACTGTACTTGTAAATAACAAAGTAAGTCGTAAAAAATAGAAAAGCGGAGGTAGCGTTAGTAAAATATAAACAAATTAGATAATGAGAACTTGAAAATCACGTGTAAAGCTCTTTAAGTTCTTTTAAATTTAAGTCATTACCCCCTCCCCTCCCCTCTTCCACCGACTACTGCTCTCTCCCTCTTCGAAGGATTTGAAAATCATTACCTGGCCATATTTTGTTGTTTCTGTAACTGACATTGACATCCCTGTCCATCCGGACTAAAATGGGGAGCAGGAATTGTAATAGGTAGTGAATGGGGCTGGTGTAATATTTACCACATCATCCTTCAAGTACCAGTGCAACTACTACCACAACCACCAACACAGTAGCTAAATTAATGTTACTGCTATCTGTGTTACCACCGGAGTAGACAGAGAGTCGTGAGCCAGAAGATTTGGTTCCGCATGGCTACTGCTGTCGCCACAGACTGGCCAGGTTAAGATGTATAATTTCGCTTCCCGATAGAAGAACGCCATAACCTTACCGGCGGTCTTCACATGAGAGCACTACGGTGTAACAGCCCAACCACAACTATTACTGCTGCTGCTACTTTAAGTGGGTAAAGCAGTTACTGTGACTTAAAGCTCTCTCAGTTAACAGTTTGCCTCCCCCCCTCCTCTTAACCCTCCCCCCCCCCCCCAAATTCACCGACAACTCTTTCCCTCATTGAAGTAGTTGGGAGAAAAAAAAACACACTTGAAAAGCAAATGAAAACCGGAAAAAAACACCATAATTAGGAAATGAACGCTATGGTAAACAGCACAGCTTAAAATTCCAATGCAGATGAAATAACAAAATCTAAATGAAAATAAATGGAAAGCTATGAAATTTCAGCGTAACCATGCAATCGGAAAGTTTAAAAATGCAATCATAAGTATGCGAAATGGTCAAATTTAATTATCAAATGGTTTACCCATTTACTTGTCCTTTTTTTTTTTTTTTTTTTATATTAAGGGCAACATGGCTAGTGCTGTCACCACGACAGAGCAGATGAGGATATTATTTTAGTCCAGGGTAAAAAAAAATTATCCTGCGGATTCGAACCCTGGTCTCCCGCACAGGAACCCAGTGTTTTAACCATTCGACCAAGCAGACACTTCATTGGAGCAACGAAAAGAGAACTGAACTATTAGAGATGTGTGTCCCTACTACTGTGTCCGATTATAACACAACTCAAAACCGCAGGAAATTGTTTTCTCATAGACAGATACTCCAGATATATTAATGAAACGGCACAACAATAGAAATTGCACGTGTCTAACACGGTTAATGAAGTTAATGTCGCAGTCAATGTCTGCGCCGACGTCGAGATAGTCCTTGATGCCCCCCCCCCCCCCTTTTTCCATCGAAGGTTGTTTGAAAAAAAAACTGAAAATAAAAATCGTGTTTAATATGGTTATTGTGGCAAATATAGATATAGTCTTGTTTGCTGTACCACGACCTACTCTATGTGTAGAGAAGGTGTTGGCTGCACGTAACTCGCCGGCGAATGGTGGAAGCCTTGCGTTCTGACTACGGCGCATGCGCAATTACTAACGTGGCTATAATTAGATGCCACTAACAATTTAAATATTAGTTTCGAATATTTTTGCCTACATTGTCGCAAACTATCTCTAACAATGACAGGTTGAATTTCAAACCATGATGGGTGAACATCCGGTAACAAAACAAACATATCCTGAAAATTTCAGCTAAATCGGTTCAGTAGTTTCCGAGTCTATAGCTCATAAACAAACACACAAACATTGATATATATATATATATATATATATATATATATATATATATATATATATATATATATATATATATATATATATATATATATATATATATATTCTTCTTCTTTTGTCAAAATCTGCTTGTGCCGCTAGGCGTCGCAGTCTATCAGATGATCGGCAACCGAGCCAGGGCGCGCTCAGTCGCGGATACCTATATATATATATATATATATATATATATATATATATATATATATATATATATATATATATATATATATATATATTATTTTCGTGTAATTATTATTCTCAAATTTCATTCTATTACTCCAAGTTTTCATGTTTCTCTCTTTCCATCTCATTCCATCTCAGTATCTCACATAGCTTTTCTTCAAACGCTATGTCCATCTCTCTATCTCTCTCTCTCTCTCTTTCTCTCTTTCTCTCTCCCCCACCTCTCTGCTTTTCTGTCTAGGCATCTCCTGTAGCTTATCTACTTCAATGTATCTATTCCCAGAAGTTATTCCACATAATGGCTCGTTAAAAGCCACATTGTTAACTCTGTATCATTCAGAAAACTGATGCTTTGCTCAAGTCATCTCAGTGTGTTTCTTCTAGCCTTCACATAACATGTAGCATCGGGGCAAGACGTTTGCCTGTCGACGCAAAGGTTTTGAGTTGAAATCCGCATTGAAGATGACATTACCCATCGAGGTACGAAGTCGGAAAACATCAGTCAGGGACGCGAGCAACCAACAGTCTGTTTACACATAAGCCAGAGCTGTATTACGAATCTGCATGCAGAAGTAAGCAACAACAGGAGTTTTTTCGCTGAAGCAGATGGATACACTGTGTTTCGACAGGAAAGCCCAAATGAGTTGCTTTTTACAGTATGCTGGCTAGAAGATGGGGTCTGAAGTGGCTCCTAAATAGAGCCCGAGCACCTACACGAGAAACTTATAATTGAAATACAAAAGATTGATGTAAACAATGTCTGTAGCATAAGAAAGCGAACACATTATATTATCTATAGAGGGACAAATACAAGTATGAATTTGTTTTTCTTTTTGAAAACGCTGATGAGACTGAGACAGGCTTCCTCACCACGTAGTAATCTTTAGTTTCAAACTCCACAAAGTGAAGATCAAGCCTACAAAGGAATGTACAGGAGGTTACAGAAGGCCTGTCGTCAACTGTCAGATGAAAGTCAGAAACAGAGAAGAAGACTAGTTAAGTGTTGTACTGACTACCAAGGGTGATTTCTTAAAGATCTCATTATGCGCTCAACGAACAATGAAAACAAAAGCAGGGGATGGACTGGCTCTTAAAGAGCTGTTTGCCCGGCTCTCTAGCGTAGGTGGCTAAACCGGATTGCGTGGTAACCGGGTGACGAACTCTTTGTGGTCCGGGTTCACTCCCGGGGGTAGGCAGAAAAGCCACATTTCTCCCAGATTTACGGTATTTACAATGGAATCAAGGCCGAAAGGTTGCGATATCCATAATACCGAGCCTAAGGGTTAACAACTCATGGCTTCTGGATACTAAAACAAACAAACAAATAAAGAGCTGTTTGCTGCCAGGCGAATGCCGAGACTGGCCGAAGCCTTAATAATCAAAATATATAAACACCTGTCATGTAAACAGACGGATTTAATTTTCAATTCGAAGTTAACATGGTAAGTCATGGGGCTATTGTGAACCTCCGGTGAATATACAACAATGGAACGCAAGAGGCTTTCACTCGGGTGGAGTTTATTTATTGTTTATGCTTCATCAAATATTGAAGTAAATCTGTAATACGCACCTGATGAGCTGCAGTAAAATAAGCTTGGCAAACAATAAATAGTGCATTGTACTGTTTGTGTCCGCATTACTTAAATATTTTAAACTGTTTTTTGGACTTATTGGCCAAAGTGATCAAACGTTTGTTTCTCTCTCTCTCTCTCTCTCTGATGGTCATTGGTTTGGCTTCGAACTCAGTCGTTATAGGGCTGTGTGAGACAGAAGGGTATTCAGCCTGAGGATTGTGAGCCGCATGGCTAGTACATAGGTTTTTTTTTTCCTCCTGTCTGTACCTAAGGCGTTGCGAACGCGCTTCGTAATGCCGGGGTGCCAATTTTGATCTCAGCTGCGGGCCTTGCGCTTTGCGTTGGTTTTGACAGTGGTATCGAGAAGCTGACCGCACAGAAAGCAATGGCAAACTACTGGACGTAAATGTGCCTAGAAAAACCACAACAGCCAAAAAATGCTGGGTTCTGTTCTGCATTGTCCTGTAAAGGATACGCAACTAACTTCTAACTTTTCTACTGACGCATCAGCGTTTTGAAGATCCCCATGTGTTATTGTAGAGCTGCGGAGTTCGTGCTTTGCTAACTCTTTTGGCGGATAACTATCCGCTCTGTGGAAAGAGCCTCAGCCAGATGGGATAAAACCTGAAACAATAAGGTCGATCCTCTCTCTTTTTAAACAGCTATTTGATAACATAGACCGAAGCAGTCATGTATACCGGGAATAAATCAGCCAAACTATTTGTGCGAAATTGAAAACAAACTCATTATTACCGTTTACAATATGTAGGTGTAGCTGATTTGTTTATGTTAGCTGTAAAAACAAAATAAAAGTACACGGCGTTGAACAAATGTGTTCATTCTTGTGAGGAGAGGTTCTGTGGGACTGAAAGTGCAGTATGCCTATCGCCATCCTGCATTAGTGATCAGAGTGTCTATATACAGAACTATCGTGACTGTCTGGGGTAATTTCAATATGGCAGGTGAGCCTGGTTTGTAAAATATAAAAGGTCGTATATGTTACTCTTGATTTTAGGAAGGAAAGTTCGATTAGGAAGATTGCTAAATATCGCCTGTCTTGGCAACCCCCTTCAAAATGTGCAACTTTCATGATAACATACATTCACAGCCCTATCTGAAACAGTCTTTATTGTATATATTTACCGCTTTTAGTAAGGATTTTGAGATGCACGATCATCCATTAGCTGTTTACCATTGAACCCCACATCTCTCGGTGATAAAAAAAACTCACTCTTGTTACGGTCGATTTTTACCTCGGTTTTCTGATTAGAGCGCTGCATTATGGCCTATTCTAGTCTTGCATAATATAATTGATATTATACATTTTCAGCGTGACCCATGATGATGATGATGATGATGATGATGATGATGATGATATCACTAGGGAGAGGGAGGCGTTAAGCGATTTTTTTTTTTCACTGAACAGGACGGGGTTGTTCCAAAAAGTTTGACTCACTCTCATTTAGGTGATGATATTTTTTTTAAACCACGCTTCTACAATCCCTATATAAACTGCACACTCCGATGAGACGTTTGCTTACTTTCCCTAGTACTTGTCTAGCCAATGCCTTCTCTTGGTTTACGAAAGCTACAGATAAGACCTTGAATGATTCGATGTTTTTTTCTCATAACTGTTCAAGGGTAAAAATAACGTCTGTGCAGCATCTGTTTCTCCTAAATCCAATCTGCTCTTCTGCCAACTGTGGTTCAATCACCAGTATCAGCCTCGTTTCTATTATCTTGGCATACATTTCGCCAACATGACTTAATTAAGGGGGCCGTGGTACTGGTAGCCTTCTCGCTTGCTTCCCTTGTTCTTCCACAATGATATAACTATTACTAATTACTGATTACTATTGCATGTTGCCAGTTAATGGGGACAGTTAGTTGTACCCATATTGTATTAAATATGCTGTGACTTTGCAACACTGCTTAAGCACAACACTGCTAACAAAGTGCCCTACCCCCCCCCCCCCCCGTTCCGCCCCTTTCCCCACACAACTATACTAGTGTAAGTCAAAATCCCTTCCATTAAGCGAACTGTTACGTTTTTTTTTTCATATGTGACAATAAAAAACAAAGAACACTCACAGAATTTGCGTAAACAAATAGTTTTACTTGCTCAAAGTGTTTACCTGTTCAACGGCATGGAAAAAATAGTGATGTTTCAGTTCATTTCTTGTTTGTTAGAAATAGTTACAGAACTAGGTTAGCTACAGTCGAAACAGTTTTGAAATTCACCAGAAATAAAAATTACTTTATGAAAAGTGTTACAAGCTAAGCTTGTAGGAAAACATTTGTACAGACGAGAAAAATAAACTACCTTATAATAGAAACTGTTTGTTGGAATTCTAGCGAAATCTAAATGGGTGTCGTTTATCAAATAACCTATGAGAGCATTACACAGATAGTTGGCGAAAACACAATTCTAGAAGATTGCCGGAGCGTCTGGTCGGTTCTGTGATAATGGATTTGTTTGTCTGAAAACGATGATAAAACCTTCAGGGACCGTTTTAAGTTTAGAGATGTTTTGTTCGCAGAGACACAATGCAAACAACAGTCAGCGTTGTCAGGATTAACCAAAATTGTGTGCCAAACACGATCATTTGTAAGATGACTTATATTCTAAACCCCTGGTCAGCTTCATAGAGCGACAAATATGACACTGGATATCAATTTACAAGAAAAGAAATAAACGACGAGCGTACCAGGCAACATGAAAATGTGAACGGTTAAGACAGATCCGGGATCCAAGGTAGACAGACTACTAGCTTTAATCCGTTTCAGAAATTGTGCTCAACTTAAAAAATCGGTACCTCGGTAACCGTTCGCTCTAAGTTGTTATTTTTTAGCATGCAACCTGTTAATAATCAATTCCCTGTTTTTTAAAAAAAATGTAATTAAAAAGACTCTTGTTTTTAGTTTGGATAATTTGAGTATTTGGAGGGGTAAAAAATGAAAAGAAAAGACACCGATTCACAACAAGCACGCATCATTCTTATAGTTACTTGAGAAACAATAACTTTTCAAAACATCAAATTGCAGGTGTTTACTCTCAGCACTAGTCTCACATAGGTTGTACATTTTTCATTGTATGCCTATTAAAGTATCAAAATAATAGTCATGCATTAATAAATTCCCGGCTTTAAGAAACCAGCAGCACCTGTGCAATTGAAAATTATTAAATCACAGGAATTTGGGAAATCTCCGGCCACAAGCAGAAAATCGTTTGATTCCTACAGGAGTTTTCCAGATATTTGTGAGATGTGAGGGCACGATTTCTGAAACTCACTATAAAACGACTGCCCGTCCGACCAGGTCGGCAAGCCAGGCAGGGAGAAAAATGCACGTCTTAACAAAATAGAAAATATTCACTCCACGTTTGGCGACCCCAAGCATTAAAACCTAAATGACCACTTTCCGCGCCTTTAGGCCTATTGGGCATATAGGGCTAGACCTATATTTTCTAGACCAATCGGCACTCGTTGGAGGATATGCTCTACCTCAGCGGTTCTCAAAAAAAATTATTATTGCGGCACTCCTAAACTCAAAGCGGTTTGAAGACGCGGGAAAAGAAGAAGAAAAACTAGTGCAATTCTGTCTTTAATGCGATGAATGAAACTGTTTGACCTTGACTGCACCTTAACGAATGCTGGCAGATGATCGATCTCACTTCGAGATAAAAATAATAACAATTCTTAGCACTTTGTGTTTGGCTTTTTATGCAATATGAAACATCAAAGTGGGGGGGAGAAAGTGAAACTTTTTGACAGCATCAAAGAAAGACAACTTAAATTTTAACTTGTAAGTATTTTCATTCGTTCTTTAATAATTTCAATTCTTAGCCGAATTTTCTTGATTATTGCGGCGGCATACGCTCGCGGTACCCAGTTTGAGAACCACTGGTCTACATCACGCCTGCTGCCTTTGCTTGTCAGGATTGTACCTGGTACACATGTAGGGCTTGGTCGACCTGGGAGCTAGGGTCACTTTTTGAAACAAATCTGGCTGAGCATAAGGCAGTGGCATAATACAGAAGGAAGTAAGGTCCGTTTTCCACGCACTCAGGCGTATAGTGCATACAGGGCAAGACCTATACTTTCTAGACCAATCGGTACTCGTTGGTTGATGTGGTCAGCATCACACCGGCCGCAACTACTTCCCAGGACTTTACCTCGTACCCAGTTAAAGATGTGTCAACCTGGGAGGCAGGATCATTTTTTTACAGCTCCGCTGGAATTAGAACCTACGATCTTCGGATCCGTAGGCGTGCCTCTAGCCGCTACACCATGGAACAAGAGGTTGAAGCTGTCTGAGAGCAGACAGAACCTTATAATGTAAAGTGGTTGATGAAATTCTATAACCCATTCTATAACCAAGAGGTTGAAGATGTGTGAGAGCATTAACTACATTACAGCGAGTTTTACCCGAATTATTCTTTTCCTTTCCGTTTACCGGCTGTAAACTCCGGCGAAAAAGTTATAGTTGTTCGTCGACTTATAGACTTCGATTTTGTTCCAGAGCGTGAGTTTTGAGTATTCATCCGTTTCACAGTTCGTATGTATTGGTATGCAGACTTTTAATTCCTCCTCTCTCATCGAGATGCACCCCGACCTCGAAGGATTAGCCCTAATTATTAAACTTTTACGAGATGCTTGTTAAGGAAACAGTGGGGTGGGTTTTTTTAACCACCTAAAATGGGGATCCGGAGCCCACACAAGACTAATTCCGTATCACTAGGGTTTTCCGGAAATGAAAGAGCTGATACACTAGCTAAAGAACGTGCCGCTGAAGAACAACCTGACATACCAGTCTCTTATTAACAGAAGTGAACATTCAAATAAATCAGAAAGCCACTAAAACTGACACATGATGAATACCATATTATGGAGAGACCAGAGCAAATCATTATTATACGTCTTAGAACAGGGCTCAATCGACTTTGCAGCCATATGTACACACAATTTAGGACTAGCGAAACAGCCATGTGTACCTGTGGACTGGCACCTGAGACCTCAGATCACATCCTCCAAGGCTGTCTCAAATACAACATTTCCAGGTAACAATTCTGGCCAAAAAAGACGCTGGTTAAAGCCAAAATTAACGGGCCGCTGTTTGAATTATAAATAACAGTGAAGCTCATACTAGAGACGGCATTGCAGATATGGGTAATTTTCATCAAGCAATCGAAAGAAGAACTAAAGTGTTTCCATAAGACTTAAATAAAGAATTACGAAGCTCTAGCAATGATCTCCTGTGATCTCTAAAACACTGTACTCGCGAACTGTATATTCCGAACAGAAAATCAATATAATATTGCATTTCAAATAATACGACACGTTTAAAAAAAAGAACTTTCAAAGATAACATCTCATACATGGTGAGTAGAGCCCTCAGTTGCCTTATTCATGTTTAGGCTGGTGAGGGGTGGGGAAAATAGGAGGCTGACCTCCATAAAAATAAGTTTCGAGAAGGGTGGCTTCAGGGTACCAGACCGGGTGTCAGTTTAGCCTGGAATATTATTTAAAACTACAATTAGAGCGATAGAACCTGGTTTGATTTTACTGAACCGTGTTTGTCAGTTTAGCCTGGGATATTATTTTAAATTTCTATTTGTTTTTTTTTTTTTTTAAGTATCCAGAAACATTGTGTTGTTAACCATCTGGCTCGGTACTATGAATATCGCAACCTTTTGGTCTTGATTCCATGATAGATACCGTAAATCTGGGAGAAAAGTGGCTTTCTGCCTATCCCCTGGGCGTGAACCCGGACCACAAGGAGTTCGTCATCCGGTCGCGGCGCAGTCAGGTTTAGCCAACTGTGCTAGCGAGCCGGGCAGAGCGATATAGCCTGGTTTGAGGGTACCCGACCTGGATGCCAATCTAGCCTCGGATATTTTTTTGAACTATCTGAGCGATAGAACCTGATTTGAGAGCTTCGGCCTCGGTTTTGTCAAACGTTATTAAATATATTTTATCTAGAATACATCGTCCGCAAAACACATCCAGTCAGTTGTACATGTATATGTCTAGATTGCGCTCTCCATGACACAGCTCCTCACTTCAAGTAATCAGGTAAATGCAGAGTCAGATTCGTAGCAAACACGTCTCCCTATTGTTGTTCCGTTTCTGTGCTAACGAAAGCCAAACAATATTTTTATCACTGTCCGTTAAGGAAAAATAAAACTGTCACAGACTGCAGTGTTAGCAAATCCAGCAGCTTACACTAGCATTAAACGTGTAAGATAGCAGTCAGGAGTGCCAATGCAAACAGTGCAACATTAGAAACGCGGTTTATCGTCGATAAGCTCTTACTGCCAATCAGTAGTTGCACACGCAGTTAATCGCAAAAGGTGTCTCTGGTAACAGGCCACTCCTAAATTTCACTAAATATACAGTTTACAACACAAACCAGGCTTGGCATAGGCGGAAATCTTTCCAAATAAAGTCCACAGCTCACAGTGTCGCCTCATGCTTTCAACTCAGTAGCTGGGCGACGGAACTCTATCTATTCAATCTTCATCTGGGGGTAAATGCAGCAGCTAACTATTATCAGAAGCAAAAACGTGCCACGAATAAAAGCAGTCACACTTCGAATTAGTCATATTGACTTCAATCATCACCTCAGATCAGGCAGGGGTCCTAGAGTCTGGAGCTAATCTATTTTCCTCATGGTCATTTAATCTCATTTTGTTTAATATATTTATATATATATAGGGACTCATGACTCGAAGATGTTTTACCTTCCAGTTCGAGTAAATTTATATTTTCAAATAAATAGTTGTATATTACCAAAAGACATTTGCAAACCATCCTAGCATTTAAACTATGCAAATTACGTTGAGCAGTTTACTATTGCTTTCCGGTATTAACTGTTTTTAAAAAGGAAAAAGGGAATTTTACTTGTTATATATATTATTCATGAGTGTCAATTCACATATATAGTGTGTGTGTGTGTATGTATGTGTGTGTGCGCGCGCGCGTGGTCTGAGTCGAAACAGAAATAATCTACATATTTATTATAAACAGGAAACAGCACATGACAGATTCGCAAGTCGTCATGTCTCTTTCTCTCAGAAGAAAACTACTTTCAGCTAACGGTAAATTCATTTTTAATTGGACGTCAACAACAATTTATTTCTTCCATATCTACATTCCTTATTTCTGTTCCCATGGTGGTCTTCCTGTTTTCATTTCCCATCTGTATCAAATCAAGTCATATAATCGTCACCATGTAATCTCTTTACTGCTGGTTCCAATCAGCCTGAACCTTTGAGCCCCAGACCACCCTCAACCACAATCTTGCTGCAGTAAGGGTATTTGCTCTCTGTATTTTAGTCGTTTCGGGAGTGTCCTCACAAAGTCATGTTCTCCAGATTTACACTCTATATATATATATATATATATATATATATATATATATATATATATATATATATATATATATATATATATATATATATATATATATACACATACACATATGTATATCATGTAGCAGGTCCTTTGGAGAACGTCACTCTCATCACGGTCTGCCTGAAAGAAACTCGGTCTCTCGCCAGCTCTCCCGCCTCATACACTTTCATACTCAGGGGGTCACTTAAATCCTGTGCCCATCTTCGTGTTGGTCGGCCCCTGCTCCTCCTTCCTGGTACCATGCCTTCTGCTATAATTTTTGTCAATCCGTTGTAGCGCTTGATATGACCAAAATATTTTAGCTTCCTAGACAGGATGCTGTTTATTAGCCTATCTTCCTTGATGTTCAGATCTTTCAAGATGTCAGTATTTCTCCTCTTTTTCGTTCAAGATATTCTGAGAATCTTTCTATAGCATTTCAGCTCAGAAGCCCCTATTCTCTTTCTTAAGTACTGGGAGATAGTCCACGACTCACATCCGTATGTTGCTACAGGGAAGATGCACACTGTCAAAATTATAATGTTGATCTCCTTGCTGGTGCTTGCTTAAGCAAAGACTTTTGAGGCTGTTTAATCTTTGCATATTTATATTTAAAAACAAAATACTCACTTCTTGCAAAAGAAAGTTAACACTTTTGAAGAGCGTATATTTTGAGAACCACTCTCTCAGTTTCGATGTAATTTTCACAGGTTACTTCCTTAAAGTTGGTAAAGTGATGGACAGCACTGACTTTTCATTTGGCATAAAGAAGATATCTACACTGTTCATCACAGAGAATCATTTTTTATCTTTTTATTTTTTTTAAATTCTGACCTATAATAAGTTGAAATAAATTTATGTTCACTGTTTGCGAAGATGACTCATAGCGCGAAATTTGTCGTCATTAGATCTGAATTAACTGCTGTGTTGTCATTATTCCCACGACTCACTGAATGAGAATGAAATCACATCATCTGCTATCTTTATGTTGGTACGAGAATTTTAAGTGTTGCCAGAACATGTTATGTCTTCCGATTAACAGTCCAGGGCCGCAATAATATTTCCCAGTAAATGACGGCACCAGAGACCTTCAAAGACTTGAATGACCGAGGGTGACCACGCAACGTCAAGACCGACTGATTCACACAGTTGATTTGCTGAACAGTGTCCAGTCTACTCAAAGGATAACACATTTATAATGCACCACCAAATAACAGACAGGTTTCTCTGAACACAGTTTTTACACCGTTTGACGGAAGCAAAAATGAACCCACTGCGGCCTGTCGAACGCTCTAGACTTCAGCCACACAACATCCAGAAAAGATGTAAATGTGCATGTTAGATGATGCCTACGTCTTTCATAATCTCAAACGTGTCCAGATTCAGAGTGTACAGACGTCGACATGAACGATATGCTCATAACTGTACCCACAAGGCTTTGATCTTTGTTTGGGGCAGTAACGAAGTTAGGTTAGTTGCGTATCCTTTACAGGACGTTACAGAACCAACACCAGCAGCCCCTGGCTGTTGTGTGGTTTCTCTAGGCAAATTTACGTCCAGTAGTTTGCCAATCCCTCTGGACGGTCGGCTCCCTGATACCACCGTCGAAACCAACGCAAGGCGCATAGCCCGCAGCTGGAATCGAACCCGGCTTTCCGGCATTACGAAGCATTCGCATCGACTTAAGAAACGAAGAACGGGGATGAATAACAGCGTTTTAGAACAGTGTATTGTTTCTGGAGAACCTCATCGTACTCTGGTACACACATATTGTCCTAACACTATATGTTGTACCGTTTTTCATAATTTACGGAAAAGAGTTTCCTTTATATGCGCAACAATACCAATGCAACCCCTCATCGAGCACCACTATCACTGTATTTCTTTTGCAGAACGTCATCGATGTTCTTTGTCCATGGCCAGCAATTTCACCTGACCTTGACCCTACTGAGCATTCAGGGGACATGCTTGACGGCTGTGTCAAATTCATCTCAAAATCTGTTAACAGCTTAAAATTTAACTCACACATGCTTGGAATAATCTTCCACAAGCTGTAATCTGAAACTTAATCCACTCATTGAGACGCCAATTTGGAGCTGTGATTAATGCCAGAAGAAGAGTAACATTCTTTATTAAGCAGTGTGATTTATTTTATTGCTTGACCCCCACCCACCTTCCAAACCATTAAAAGTATCAGCTAGCTTATGTTTGCAAAGCAAATTTAGGTTCTTTTGTGTTTAGCGACCACATCAAGCGTGATTTAGGGACATCCCATATTATGGTGGAGGAGGGGTGGTGTTAGGTTAAGGTTAGTTGCGTATCCTTTACAGGACGTTGCAGAACCAATCCCAACATCCCCTGGCTGTTGTGTCATTTTTCTAGGCAAATTGCGTCCAGTAGTTTGCCATTGCTTTCTGGACGATCGGCTTTCTTGATACCATTGTCGAAACCAACGCATGGCGCATGGCCCGCAGCTGGGATCGAACCCAGCATCCCGGCATTACGAAGCGTTCGCATCGACTTAGCCACAGAGTCGACTCTTTTGCAAGAGTAAGTATATATATATATATATATATATATATATATATATATATATATATATATATATATATACACACACACACACACATTAGGGCTGTACCGAATAGTATTTTTGACTATTCGGCCGAATACGAATAACGGGACCAACTATTCGGCCGAACACGAATACGAATAGTGTATAGTATATAAAATATATCTTTTAAAAAAAACATTTATAATGTCAAATGTACGCTGAACTTTTACTTCACATAAAGTAGCACAGAATAGTCATCTTCTTCAATATGCCCCATCCATTTTAGTCTGTTAGCTCTCATGATGCAAGTGATCAATGGTGATTTAAACAGATTATGTGTTACGTTGTTGCTTCTCACTCTCCATTCCCCGCTATTAGCATCTTTGATGGGTCTAAAGATTTGTCGTAAGACTGTTTTCGAAAACCTGTAATAAGGCCTCATTTCTTTTATTTCTGCTTCAAGTTTTAGAGCCATATAAAACGACTGGTCTCATCAACGTTTTATATATTTTGATCTTGGTGTTGCGAGACAGACACTTTGACTTTAGCAGATGTTGAAGGGCATAGTATACTTTATTTCTAGAATGTATTCTAGATTTTATTTCTTCTCTCAGCATGCTGGAGCAGTTGAAGTTTGCACCCGAGTACTTATGTTTCCGTTCGTTTGATTTTCATATTATTGACTTGGATGTGGCCGGAGTTTATATTCTTTCCATGTCTAGTTAGTATTCGTACAGAATAGTTAACATTTAAAAACATTTTTTGTTTTGCATCCTTCAGTCAGTCTGTGGTAACTAATTACTAGGAATGAAATAATCCTAAGTATTAAAACAAGTAACTAAACGTGGAAATTGTCACTGACAGCTTAGTTAATGCATGAAAGCTGCATTCATCATCATCATCATCAGTTCTCGTTATGCCTAGTGGCACATGAGGCTTCAGAGAGGACTTTCTATGCTTTCCTGTCCTGTGCAATCTTCAGTGCAGTTTTCCATGTCAAAGATGCCGCACTCAGGTCACTTTCCATCGTTCGTCTCCATGTTATTTTTGGGCGCCCCTGTTTTCTCTTTCCCTCTGGTGTCCATGTAAGAGCTGTTTTGGTAGGTATATCACAAGTCATTCTCATAACGTGGCCAAGCCATTTCTATATTCTCTTGGTAATCATACTGTCTAAAGTTTCTTGGTTTGTGGCTTGAAGTAGTTTAGTGTTTGAGATTGTACGTGGCCAGAAAATTTTGATAATTCTACGTAGACATGTGTGGTGGAAGGTGGACAGCTTGTGTGCATCCTTTTTGGTCATTCTCCAGCATTCCGCTCCATAAAGAAGAACTGTCAAAATAATGCTTTTGTAGAGTCGGAGTTTTGTTCCTCTGCAGTAATTGTTGGATTTCCAGATTTGCCTCATCCTTCCAAAAGCAGCTCTAGCTTTGTTCAGACGTGACTGTATGTCTTCCTCTGTTCCTCCCTGTAGGGACACCACACTGCCAAGATATGTGAAATGTTCTACATTTTAAAGTGATTGGTTACTTATGGTCACTGGTTGTTGGTTTGGACTGTTTGTCATGATCTTAGTTTTCTTTGTATTTATTCTCAGTCCCACCATTTCTGCTGTGCAGTGTAGTTTGTTACTTTTCTCTTGTATATGTTCCTGTTTATGTGATAGGAGTGCTATATCATCTGCAAAATCAAGGTCCTCAAGCATGGTGAATGGAGTCCATCGTATGCCTCTTAATGTCCTGTCTACTGTGTTCTTTAGTATCCAATCAATCACAAGGTTGATGAGGAGAGATGACACAACACATCCCTGTCTTACACCTGTCTTTACTGGGAAAGATGTATTGTAATTTTTTTACTGCATGAAAAGTCTTTATAGAAGAAAGCAATTACGTTGACTATTTTTTCTGGAATTCCATAATGTCGTAAAATTTTCCTCAGTCCGTCTCTATGGACGGTGTCAAAAGCTTTCTCAAAGTCCACAAAATTAATATGTATACTTCTCTGCCATTCATTGCATTGTTCTAAAATGTTACGTATGGCGAAAAAGTGCTCAGTTGTTCCTCTGCCCTTTCTGAATCCTGCTTGTTCCACTCGTAGGCATTTATCTACTCCTTTTTCAAGCCGCATTATGATGATTTTACAAAATATTTTACTTGGTACTGAGAGTAGAGTAATTCCCCTCCAATTATTGCAGTCTGTTGTCTCTTTTTTTTGGGGAGGGGAGGGGGGAGGGGAGGGTTGGACTATTGTTCCTTCAGTCCAGTCATGAGGCAACATTTCTTTTTCCCAAATATCCTTGAACAATGGTTCTAGAATGCTAGCAGTTGTGGTGGATCTACTTTGAGAAGTTCTGCTGGCAGTTCGTCTTTGCCTGGTGCTTTGTTGTTCTTTAAAGTGTGGATAGCTTTAAGGATTTCTTGCTTGCTTGGTGGTTCAGTAATAATGTCAATGTCCTGAGAGGCTGGTTGAATATCTGGGGGATTTTCAGGATCAGGTCTGTTTAAGAGGTCGGAGAAGTGTTTAGTCCACTTCATGTCTTGTTTTTGTTCAGTGGTGAGCAGTCTGCCTTGGTTATCTCTGATGGGTATGCTGTGATAATTGTTTCTGTTTCCGCAAATTTGCTGGGTAATTTTGTGTAGGGTTTGTAGATCATGTGCTTTAGCAGCATTTTCTGCTGTTTCTGCAAGATTTTCCATAAATCTTCTCTTGTCAGCTCTGGCACTTTTCTTTGTCATTTTATTTAGTTCGCTACATTCTAACATTAGTTTGTCATTCTGACGTTCTGATCTAGTGTGATTTGTGAGGCTCTTTATTCTTTTTCACTTGGCAATATAGTCCATGGTTTGACTACTTATCCATTCTTTGTGGTGTTGTTTCCTGGTTCCTAATATGTTATTGCTAGTTAATTTGTATGTTTCTTTGATCTGGTTCCATCTGTCTTGAATGCTGATTGTATTTAGAGTTTCTGAGTCGCTTGATAGGGTTTGAAATCTATTCTTGAGTTCTACTATAAATTTAGTGGCAATGTCTTTTTCTTTTATAAGGTTAACATATGAAAGCTGCATTAGCTTTCAACAAAACCAATCGTTCCATGTTGTCAGTATTAAGGCCGTGTATGCAAAAGCGGGTGTAAGGTAAGTACTATTCGTATTCGGCCCAACCGCAATATTCGGCCGAATACCGAATAGTCAATATGTCCACTAATTGGCCCCGAAGCGAATAGGAAGCGAATATTCGGTACAGCCCTAATATATATATATATATATATATTATATATATATATATATATATATATATATATATATATATATATATATATATATATATGTGTGTGTGTGTGTGTGTGGTCTGTCTGTCTGTATGGTGTATATATATATATATATATATGAAGTCGTATATATATATATATGATATATATATCCTTATATATATATATACACATCTGGGAGCCGCCATGGTGTCCCTACCAGTGACTCGCCTTTGGATCCGAGGGTCGTGGGTTCAAATCTGCATGGTGTGAGATTTTTTTCAAACATTACCATGGCTCCCTGATCGACCCAAAGTACTCCTGAAGTCGTGTGAAGTAAAGGCGGCTGGTGTGATGTTTACCGTGTCACCCACCAAGGCCTGATTGATCTACAAAAGGGGCTATCCTTATATCTTTTGAAGAACCACTGGCGTGTAATGGGACTTGGGTCGACTGGTCTTCACAAATATATGTCCAGCATCGTATGCTTTATTCGCCACTAATGTGAATAGGATTCTTTAGCTTTTTTTTTTCTATAAGTGCACTTGCTCGTTGGCATTTTGTTTCTATTTCCCCATCTATTATTCCGTCCTCCGAGAATATACTTCCTAGATATTTCAATTCTTTGACTTGGCTTAGACAAGTACCAGTCTTCAACCCGTTTGAGTATAGCTGAAATAGGATTTTCTGAGCTGGATTACTAGTGCAGGTTGAGTTCTATTTCCCCATCTATCAGTCCTCCCTTCCGAGAATATACTTCCTAGATATTTTTTTTTTGGCACTGATCGTCTGCAAATACTAACTCGCCTATTGTATGTAGATACAATTTTTTTTTTTTTTTTTTAGTAATGGTCCTAATTTTCTGGATTTTCTGGGTCGACTGATTTGAAGCTAGCTTCGTTTAATATTCTATCTATATATATAGAAAATAGAAGAGGAGGCTGAATTTATATCTGCCTCACTCATGTATTGAATGCGGACATATAGGTAGATCTTTATGTAATCATATTATTTATATAATTTTGAAAATTTCCTGTCCCATAATAAAGGTGTGCCTTTTACAGGCGATCGTCCTATCCTTGGGTAAACACGGTATATATTTTGGCACGCATGTTCACCTACTTACATTCACACATTCATCAGAGGTCCTGCCTCCCACAACCCATCTGTCTTTCAGGTAGATATTCGTAATCCTTTAATCTTACCGACGGCGCTGGCGATACGGAAGATATATATTCTGTCGCTAGATGTTGATGTGGGTCAACGACCTGGTGCCAGTTTAAGTGTATGGTTGCATTTAAAATAACTACAAACTTAAAAATAGATTTTTAAAAAGTGATGATTAGTTTAAAATGTGTATAAGGAAAACATCTACGAATCATATTTACTGAGGATGGCAGACTCGATAGAGAGTACATGAGTACAGAAGACAAATGCTGTCACCAACCAGTTAGCCCCACCGCTTAGACACCCACATGTATCCCTGTCAAAATAATAACAAATGAATAATAGCATCGTAATAGTTACTTTATGTTATTAGTTCTAAACATAGACAATGAACAGGGCACTAAAACAGAAAATAATCTACATGAGAAATGCGCTGTCTCTGCAAGGTCACGAACAACATAAGAAGAGACAGAGTTACGAATACCAACATTATAGAGAAAATGAAAATAAGACGATGTCTGGACTGACAGACAAAGAATGAATTGGTTCGGTCATCTAGTGAGAATGCAGCCAGACCAGACTGCATAGGAGACTTTTTTACAGCAGAACATCTGGGAGGAAGGCAAAAGAAAGACCAAGAAAGAGATGGATCCATGATGTAGTTGAAACCTGCAAAAAAGATGAACAAGAGGGAATTGCAAACTAAACCAATGACTTTCAGAAGGATAGCAGCTTAACTACATTACCACGTACAATGCAATAAAAAACAAACATATTTACAAGCGACCAACAGACGTCCTGATGAACTTAATGACAGATACATTTATTAACCACATCAAGAGAAAGCCTAACAGATATACAGGAAACAATTATTAACTCTTTCCGTACTAAGATATTGACACCCCCCTCCCACAACAACAAAACAGGACAACAAAGGCAGATGTGTTTTGTTGACTAAATAACCTATGACCTGTACCCACTGAACTACACAAGTATCACGCTAACGCCATATGAGCGATGCGTCTGAGGATTTGAGATAGGATCCGTTTCTTTGATTCGACAGACATAGGAAGACAAATGTTAATAAACTTCAAAAGTACATTAGCCGATTCCTGGTGAGAATAGAGATGGTTAAACATTTTGACAGAATCACCAGTACGTTGGGAGAAAAGTAAACTCCAGTGAATCAAGAAGAACTAAAGAAAAGACTGTGGCGTGTGTATAAGACACACATTGAAAAAACCGGAGAAACTATACAAAACTGCCAATTACCACTTTTGCTGTGTAGGCGTGGGGGTCTTTAAGCCTGAGAATTAAAGGCCGCATGGCTGGTGCTGTCGACAAGGACTGCGCAGGTGAGAATTTTATTTTTGCCCCCGACAGAAAAAGAAATCGCCATCCTTCCCGAGGATTGAAACCCCTGGTCACACGCATGAAAAACCAGCATCCTAATTGTTCGGCCAGCCGCTTCTCGGAGAAATGTATAACTAGAAAATATTTGGAGTGCACAGAGCTGTAGAAATAAAGGGAGACCAAAATACGGAGAGAGGGGTACCACAGTGTGAAGTTACAAAGCGGGGATGGGATTGAACCTGCATTAGATAGCAAACTATAGAATCACATGGCTGTAGGTAGTTGGGGGTCTATATTCCAGAAGAAGAAGAAGAAGAAGGAGGAGGAGGTGGAGGAGGAGAAGAAGAAGAAGAAGAAGAAGAAGAAGAAGAAGAAGAAGAAGAAGAAGAAGAAGAGAAGACAGACAGACAGACAGACAGACAGACAGACAGACAGACATACAGACAGACATACAGACAGACATACAGACATACAGACAGACAGACAGACAGACAGACAGACAGACAGACAGACAGACAGACAGACAGACAGACAGTCAGACAGACAGACAGACAGTCAGTCAGTCAGACAGACAGACAGACAGACAGACAGACAGACAGACAGACAGACAGACAGTACAGACAGACAGACAGACAGAAAAGAAAGAAAGAAAGAAAGAAAGAAAGAAAGAGAAAGAAAGAAAGAAAAGAAAGAAAGAAAGAAGAAAAGAAAGAAAGAAAGAAAGAAAGAAAGAAAGAAAGAAAGAAAGAAAGAAAGAAAGAAAGAAAGAAAGAAAGAAAGAAAGAAAGAAAGAAAGAAAAAGAAAGAAATAGAAGTCACATTCCTGACATAACATCTTATGTTCTCTGTCTCTCTAAACAAATGTTGGAAACGTAGGAACAGATGCCTTGGCTATTAAACTACAACAACCAACATTCTGGTCATCTATTCACTGAACCCTCTCTGAAGTGGTCAATTGCCACTCAATAATCAACAGTCTGCCTCCTGTCCAACATAATCTCCTAATTGATCTGGTCAGCCGTCAGAAGCAGCGAATGATTGACTGCCCGTCTCAATGGAAGCCCAGCTCGCATTTCCAAAATCACTCTCCATTTTTCGGAGCTTTTGGATCTTGAGAGCCTCAGCCGAGGGAGGCTGTGAAACTAGGTCGAGTATTTCCTTCCAAGTCTCAAGTAGTGAAGAGCAGTATCTAACTTAGTCATTAGATTGGAAGGAAATTGTACTGTTACGAGGAATTAGCTGTTTCCTCTTGTTGTTTAGTAACAGGGAGTCATGGTAGCATGGTAGTTAGGTTCTTACCTGTCGGCCCGAAGTTCTTGGGTTCAAATCTGCATCGAGGCGGGTGGTTTTTCACAAGTAAAATTGGCTCTCCGGTCGACAAACTTTTACTTCTTTCTATGAGTGCCTATCAATACATTTTCTGTTTGTTTATTGAATAGTCTAAAATGAGTACCAAGAATGGAATTAGTTTTCCTATAAAAAAAGGTACCGGTAGGCGCCAAAAAGTATTTATAAAGGTGCCGGTATACAACTCTAAATGTTTATTATAATGGCATTCGAAAACCCTGTACGTTAAAACGGGTGCCGGTGTTCCGTACTGTTGCATTCATCCAGAAAAGAAATCTATAGTACCAGGTAATGTTTTAGGAAGGAAAAGGGCCTTGCTGACCACATCACCTAACTATGGCCGACTGGTTTTAACAAATCTGAACTAGCATCATATACCCTATAATAGGCCCTCTAATGTAAAAATAAGGAAAGTAAATAAATCAGACAAATAGTAATGTGGTTTCTCTTAATGGTATTCTATTCCAAGACGTAGAGTCGTACAACATATTTGAACAATAACTGACAGAGATATTAAAATGCAAATACAGAAGACAAGAGAAGCTTTCATAGCACTAGGAATTTGTAAAGGTCAAAATTAAAACGATTACTAAACTTAGAATTTATAATTCCAAAGTCAAATCACTACTGTTGTATGGAGCGAAAACATGGAGAACAACTAAGACAATTACTAAAAAACTATAAACATTCATTAACTGGTACCCTCGCAGAAGAGACGGAATGAAATGGTATGATTGAATCACTAATGAAGAGCTTTGGGGGAGAACTAAACCAGTTCCAGTGGACCAAGAGGTGAAGAAAAGACGGTGGCGTTGGAGAGTGATGTTAACTACATCACCCAACTATATAAAATATACGTCTAGATCTATAGGCCCATTACACCTAAATGGGTGGGAAAGGGTCCTTTATATAATATTTAAACGGTATCCTTTCACGTTTTTCAAACTCTAAAAAAACTGGAACGTCTAATAAACAGTGTTAACTATAATAGAACTTCCGCCGGAGTTTACAGCCGGTGAACGCAAAGAAGAAGAAGAAGAGGAAGAATACATTCTTCATCCGCCATGTTGTAAGACTGGGGAAATTATTTGTAAGAATCTTAACTGAAGTTTCGGAATCCATTTCGCCCTCCAGACGTCCAGACTTCAAGCTTAATGAAGGTTGCACCCCTGGGAGCAGTGGTCTTGGTTGCCGTGTTTAGAAGTGGCCTAGCGTATTGCCAATAAATGCACACGATAGACCGACCATGATCACCGTGGGTTAAGAATGAAACAGCAATGCATGAGCGTAGCAGACTAACTCAGTGATTCCAAGCCAATTGTTATTCTTGAGGCGGGCATTGAGAAGAGAAGCTTTGCTCCTGGCATACACAATTGTTGATTGTTGATATAGTTTATCATGTATCCTTTACATAATGTTGCAAAGTAAAGGCAGCATTTACTAATTGTCCGAGGTTTTACAACGCCAGTTTAGTAGTACGCCATCGCTATCTTTGAACATAAAATTTTGAAACTTCTTCATAACCCCTAAAACGACAGCTGCAGACAATTGGTAATAAATCCCTCCATAGCAAAATATTAGCGAACACGTAACAACGTTTTAACTTTGTCCCAAACAATTAACCGTCAACGTTCCATATCCCTAAGCATTTCTTTCAAACTTTCAAACACGGGGGTTGCGTGGTCTCGTGGCTTGGTGTCCACCTTGAGTGCTAGAAGTTCCGGGTTCAATCCCCGATAAGGGCTGGGATACTTTCACGTGGACTTGGACTTCTAGTAATTCCCCCTGGTCTCTGGGTAGTGAGATCAGACGCCCGTGTGCATTGTAGCGCACATAGAAAAATCCATAGGCAGTTGGAAATCTAAAATAATAGCCTAACGGTGCTGCTCGGGCAAAATTTTGAGTAAAAAATCTACCCAAAGTATTTCAGGATCCTCGCCAGTGCTACAAAGCCTGTGCACTGTGCTGAGCTTCTTAGGACTCGGACTTGAGTTAGAATAAGAACGGAGCACTTATTGTTATTACTCGTGTGCCATGATGTTGATCCGTTGTTCAAACCTCAAACCTTCATTTCTTTCGAACTCCTCATTTTAACGGATTGGTAATCTCTCTAAATGTTAATAATTTCATCATATTATATAAAAATTTGTGCCCGTCCGCTGTTTCATTTCTTCTTTACATGTGCGATCATCTGCTAAAATAAGCAATTATTTTTTTTTTAAATTACCAGCGTCACTTGAATTTCAGAAAATGGGCACCGTGCCAGTAAGCAGGCCTGCTAGAAACTAGAGTTCATCTCTTCGTAAAGCAGACATTTTTCGCCAAGTAGGTATACCGAGTTTCTCTCAGGCAGACCGTTCTGAAAAGGACCTGCTACATGATGATGATAATTACAAATTCCCATCTCACAGTAACAACTTCTGGTTATGCGATGATGTCCCCCTGTGGGTTCCCGTGCCGCATTCTGTGTAAACAAGAATAGACCCACTGTCTCCCCAGAAGCATGTCGTATGAGTCGTCTAACCGGGAGCTCCATTTGAAGTCGGAGTGTATCTGCCTGATAGGCAAGGAACTAAAAGTCTGCAAACAAATAAGCCAGAATGTGTAAACTGGTGTGCGCGGGGCACTCATGTTCTGCAACAATACTCAAGTCTAGAGGAAGAAGAAGAGCCAGATCTTTCCACAAGAGTTTACAACCGGTGAACATGAAGAAAAAGAAGATATGCCAGGATGTTTAACAAGATGAATGTATGCCTCCTTTATATTTGCCACACCCCAGACTTTCCCCATCTCCCGACGCATCTTAGCGTTTATTTCCCAAGAAAGACCCAACTAAGGTAGACTGTCTAAATTTTAAAAAAAAAAAAACACACACACACACACACACACACACACAACTTGTGTATGATTAGACGCACTTCGAGACGGCTTTATTAGGCATTCGATTTGTCTTTTATGCCTTATAATTTCTGTAAACTATTCTAATTACAGTCAAAAATATACAGTCCAAAACAAATTGTCAAATACCTAGATCCCCAAGTTCCGTAAATCTTACCTTACAAAAGATCTCAGTGACAACGTAAATAGTGGTGACTGCAGTCACGACATAAATATATTTACATACGCCTTTTTACTTTTTTCGTTTCGTTTTATAGCCCTTCATATTGGTATTTGTTTTCCTATTACATACTTCTTGGTTTCATATTACCTTAGATTTTTTAATAATTCTTTTGTCTAGTCCGTTGAGTTTTCCAGTCACAGTTTGCGCTGTATTTAGTACTCCGTTAATAAAGACTGGTCGAAACGTTCGGTTATATTTGTGTGCGTCTTTTCTATTCCCTACGCCAGAGCTTTCTTTTTTCATAATGTGTTATATTTAGCATTTTAACAATCTTAGAGCTTCATCAAACAATAATACTGTATTAAGAGCTCATCTGTCTTGCTGTGTTATGTTATTTTAGTAAGTTAATTTGCTATAAAGCATATGCCATTACTGAAACCTTGCCATTTGTTCCTGTTTCTCAAAGATTGTTATGATCTCCCATCAGATAAATAAAGAATAAATATCCCTTTCAGACCTCAGGACCGGAAAATATTAGAAGTGGCGTGCCCGATAAGTTATACGGTTGTCTAACGCAAATTTGAGAAGCCACTTGGACTGGATGATTGCGCGAATAAGCTAACTGCTTGTGACAAGGTCTATGATATTATCTAACACGTAAGGTCAGATCTTCAGCCAAACACATTAACATGGAATATGCGAGTGTGTCAAGTGGAAAATTGGTTTCACTTGCCAGAATAAATGCTCCATGAAAGGCAAGAAGCTTGAGGAAAATTGTATTTATTAAAGTCGTCTTGTCTGATATGTTGCTAATGTTCTTTTTCTTCTTTTTCGCGTTCACCAGCTATAAACACTGGTGAAACGTTCTGGTTGTTCATCCACTTTTGTACTGCAGTCCTGTTCCAGAACTTGAATGTTGCGTATGCATCCGTTTTACAGATCTGGCTCATTTTTATGCAGACTGTTGGTCCCTTGCTTCTCACGCAGATGCACTACGACTTGAAAGAAAGCTCCAAATTAGTCGACTCTTACAACATTGCTTTTGGGTAGGCAGTGGGTCTCCCCCCCCCCCCCCCCCCCCCATATAATAGGGCCCTGGCACCCACACGGGGAATTATTCATGTTGAGTGCCTCGCTTGGTATGTTTAATGTTTGAGCAGCCAATTTAAAGAGAGATTTTGGCAAATAGATTTAAAACAAGGGCTGGAAATGGAGGGAACATTATTTGATATTTGAGAAAAATTGTATTTGTTAAAATCGTCTTATCTGTTTTTTTTTTTTTTTTTTTTTAGAATTAATAATGTTGAGTAGTTTTCGTGGTCTTGTTGAAGTTTACGTGGAAATGAGATTTTGAGAAACATTAGCTAAAATAAAAAGACATAATTTGGGGAAGTATAAATAGTATAAAAGGAGAGAAATTGATTTTATCAAAAGTTGTCGCAAGAAAACGAAGTCACAGTTATAACCCAAAGCTCCTTTTTCGGAATGAGCTGGTTGAACGTGACGATTTGTGTTTTATTTTATCAAAATACACACAAAATTTTTTACAGTCGTCCTGCATTGTATGCTTTTCGCAAGGGTTTCTAAAATTAGATAGGGTTTTGTGTAGCTGTTAGTGTTTGAAGGATGCATTGACAGAGAGGTGTGGAGAGAGTAACATGTACACAAACTAGACAATATTCAGGAAATTCTCTGTGTGAGTTCCGGAGCCCTATTATAGGGAAAACAAGAATGTACCCACTGCCTACCCAAAAGCATGTCGTAGGAGTTAACTAACTGGGAGCTACTTTGGAAATCGTAGTGCATCTGAATGAAAGGCAAGGAACCAGCAGTCTGCATACAAATGAGTCAGATGCATATGCAAGACTCAGGTTCTGGAACAGGACTGCAGTGAAAAATTGGATGAACAACCAAAACTTTTCGCCAGTGTTTACAGCTGGTAAACCTGAAGAAGAAGAAGAATTCCGGTTATGACGAAGGGTATTGGAAAATATTGCAGTTATTCAAGTCTGATTTATCAGTGCTAAAAGAAGAAAAAGAAGAAGATGAAGGAGAAGATGAGAAGAATAAGAAAGAAGAAGAAGAAGAAGAAGAAGAAGAAGAAGAAGAAGAAGAAGAAGAAGAAGAAGAAGAGAAGAAAGAAGAAGAAGAAGAAGAAGAAGAAGAAGAAGAAGAAGAAGAAGAAGAAAGAAAGAAGAAGAAGAAGAAGAAGAAGAAAAAGAAGAAGAAGAAGAAGAAGAAGAAGAAGAAGAAGAAGAAGAAGAAGAAGAAGAAGAAGAAGAAGAAGAAGAAGACGAAGAAGAAGAAGAAGAAGAAGAAAAGAGAAGAAGAAGAAGAAGAAGAAAGAAGAAGAAGAAGAAGAAGAAGAAGAAGAAGAAGAAAGAAGAAGAAGAAGAAGAAAAAGAAGTAGAAGAAGAGAAGAAAGAAGAAGAAGAAGAAGAAGAAGAAGAAGAAGAAGAAGAAGAAGAAGAAGAAGAAGAAGAAGAAGAAGAAGAAAGAAGAAGAAGAAGAAGAAGAAGAAGAAGAAGAAGAAGAAGAAGAAGAAGAAGAAGAAGAAGAAGAAGAAGAAGAAGAAGAAGAAGAAGAAGAAGAATATGGAGGAGGGGAGTAGGAAAAAAGTTAAAAAAAAAGAAGGATAGAAGTCAGGAAAAAGATCCTGAAGCGTATAGAAAAAAAAAAGAAACAGAAGAATTAGAACAACACACACACACACAAGGAGGCGAAGAAGATGATGATTACGATGATTACTTTAATTATGATTCACATTACTATGAAGGAGGAGGGGAGAGAGAAACAACAAGGTTTATGGGTAACAACGACAATGGCAGGAATTAGGGGATATCATAAAACACAGGGAAAAAAAATCCCGAAGCATGATTGCGTTACGTTGATGAGAATGTTCTACCTCTTGAGATTAGTTTAAACAAAAATCAATGTTCATCTAATTAATGTGATCTCTTGGGCGATTTATTGCGGTGTGGATGACACTTATTTTAATATCTCGATATTTGCGGGTCAAGTAACGGATACATAAAATGATTAGCCATCTGACGTAACGTTCCACGCAAGCTTCCTTAGTGTGACTGATATATTTATATATATTCTCTTTATGTTGCTGTTCACACAAAAGGCATTCTCAAGTGATTTCCATTGCTGCCGGTCTGCTGCTATTCTGCCCATGGTATCCTATGTCAGTTTAAATTACTTCATTTCCCGTTCTCCTGTCCTTCTCCAGGTTTTCTTGGGTCGTCCACATCTCCTTTTCCCACCTGCTGTCCACCGGAGAGCATTTTTTGCCCTAGCCATCTCCATCGTCTTATTTTGATAACATTTGACAGTGATGCACATTCTGTTTTCCTCCTCAGTTCTTTATTTGTGATCTTGTTTGGCCAAAAAATTCGTAGAATTCTCCTTAAACATTTATTTTGAAAAGTCTCAAGTTTATGTGTATTTCCCGCTGTCATTTTTCAACATTCACCGTTGCATAATAGTATTCCTAAAACGTTGCTCTTGTATATTCTGAGTTTTGTCTTTAAACTAAATCCCCTTGTCTTCCATATATTGTTAAGCATAGCACATGCTTGATTTGCTTTGTTTATTCTTGATGTTACATCCTTTTCAGAATGTCCATCTAGAGTAACTTTACTTCCAAGGTATATAAATTCTTCAACTTCCTCTATTTTTTCATCATTTAAGATAACTGGATTTTCTGTTTTGTAATTATTTCTCATTACTATAGTTTTACTGGTGTTTATTTTGAGTCCTATCTTAAGGGCTGTTGTTGAAAGTCTTTCAATCCTTTTCTGAGCTTCCACATGAAGGCTTGTTATAAGGCAGATGTCATCTGCATAGTCCATTTCCTCTAAAACAGAGGTGAGTGACCATCTTATGCCTCTTTTTCTATCTCGTGTAACTTTCTCATCAGCCAGTCAATGGCCAAATTGAAAAAAAGGGAGTTAGTGTGCATTCCTGTTTGACTCCTGTGTTGACAAAGAAACTTTAGGTTGTATGATTATAACGTACTACCTTGCATTAAAGCTCTAAGTAAATGGCTTTGATCAAATTTACTATTTTCTGTGGTACACCAAAATCTTCTAGAGTGATTCCCTATGCAGGCTATCAAAGGCTTTTTAAAATCCACAAAGGTCATATAAACTGCACTGTTCCATTCGTTACTTTATGTATCAACCTTACGTCCTTTTTAGGACGTAATTTTTTTGTTATTTGAAGCCCCACTCTGGCTTTTGCCAGGGGCCGCAATATAGGCAGGCCATAAATATGGCCAATTGTCTGAACGCGGTTTCTGGGACCTCTCCACGGTGATCCTCATCCACATGGTGGCACTTTGTGTCATCGGGTGTTTATCGCTTGTGTGATGTCCTGGTGGGGTAGAAATTCATTCATTCATTCATTCATTCGTTACTTTGTCCATTTATTTGACGCAGCGTGTGAAGATGTGATCAAAACATGATTTCCCCTTTCTGAATCCTGCTTGCTCTTGCCTTATTATACTATCAAGTGCTTAAGTATTTTTTTAATAATTATCCGGCTAAAGATGTGATACCTCTCCAGTTGTTACAGTTTCCTAAATCTCCTTTCTTTGATAATTTAATAATAGTAAACTTGTTGCACTCTTGTGGGATTTTTTCTGTGTTCCAAATTTCTTGAAAAATGTTACACAATAGTTTTGGCGTTTCAATTTCCTCCATTTTCAGCATTTTTGGGCAGATTCCATCACACCCTGGTGCTCTGTTAACCTTTTGAGCTTTAATTGCCTCCCTAACCTCTGCCTCTGAAAAAGGCTCCAGACTTATTTGTAGGTCTTCCTATGCCTCAGGTATATCAGCAAGACAGGTGGCTCTGGACAATTTAGTAATTCCTGGAAGTGTTCTGTCTACCTTTTTTTTTTTTTTTTAGTTATGTTGTACAATATTTTGATGTCCTGCTTATTTGCTGCTCTCTCTGCTTCTGTCACTAGTTTTCCAATATACGAAAGTTTGTCTGCTTTTGCTCCTGCTCCAACCTCATTGTTTTTTAGCGCATATTCTTAAAAAAAATGTCCTTTCAATTTGGCTGATTTTTGCATTTAACATTAGTCCTGAAATATCTTTCCGTTGTATTCTTTTCTCCCACGTCGATTGGATAATCCACTCCTCTTCCTTGACCGCCTAAATCCTAATATTTTTTCTCCACTGCTAATTTGACTGCTTTATTAAATTTGTCGATTACCATTTCTGATTTTTCTTGTAAAAATGCTGAATCTGTTTTTGAGTTATATTTTGAATTGCTGTTTGATATGTGTGCCCTTCAATTTTCCTACACCATATCACTGCGGTTTTTGTTCTCCTGTTTCAGCTTACCTTAGTTTTAACCTGATTTTTCCAATAAGTAAATTATGGTCACTCACTATATCCGTTGATCTACTTACTCTGACGTCTTGCAGGAAATGTCTCTATTTTCCATTTATAAGAATGGGGTCAGTTTGGTTTTCCGTGTGTCCATGTGGAGATCTCTATGTGCCCTTTGAATTGTTTTATGAGGGAAGAGTGTTCCTGCTATTATTAGGTCATTAGATTGGCTTAAGTCGCATAATGTCTCTCCGTTGCTGGTCATTTTTCCTGTTCGATGTTTTCCTATTGTTCTCTTCCTACCTGCGTTGTCGTTTTCTACCTAACCATTAAAGTCTCCCAGTATTAATAATACATCATGCTTTGGGATGTCTTCTACTACTGTTTGCCGACTGTCATAAAAGCTGTCTTTTGTCTCCTCTTCTGCATCTTCTGTTAGTGCGTAACAGACCAAGACAGTTAGTTTTGCAAATCTAGAATTAAACCTTGCATACAAAAGTCGTTCACTTACTATAAGTGTGTTGTAGAGCCCCTTTTTTTAAAATTAATAATTCGACTAATTCAGTATGTTGTTTTTCAGCTCTACCTTACCAGATCATGCTGTCGTCTGTATTAAGGTTTTTTTTTTTCCCTGTCCTTGTCCAACGTGCTTCTGTAATTCCTAAAATATGTACATTGTGTAGGTGCATCTTATAAAGAACTTGTTCCAATTTTCCAGTTTGAGACAATGATCTCACATTCCAACATCCAACACTTTGGGTGTTTTTAGGAGAAAGAAGATTCACTGTCGGGCTGTTGACTTCTTTTCGGTTTTGATCCCCAGACGTCATTTCACTAATTATCGGGCAAACGTTACTTCTTTCCACCAGTTCAATGATTTCACTTGTTTCTGTTTCCGTAACAAAGTATTTTTTCACGATAATGGGTTGTTAACCCTTTGCCCAACCCCCAGCATGGAGGACCAGGGTGCTAGTTTGGTCTGACTCTTCTTCTCAAGATCTGTTCAGCATGGTTAAACCTGCCAGGGAAACAAGTCCCCTGTTGGCATAGCTCTAAAAATCATTAGGGTACTTAAGCCATCCCACCACGACAAGGCACCAGTACCATGGGCTGGGATATATATATATATATATATATATAAATATATATATATATATATATATATATATGTGTGTGTGTGTGTGTGTGTGTGTGTGTGTGTGTGTGTTAAACTAATGGAGCACCCAGTTTGTGAACAGTACGCATGAAGAGATTATAGTGACGAAAAGCAAGTAAAGTAAAGAACATTGTTAAGCCAGTTCTCAGTGTGTGTTACAGAGAAATATTCTGTGTGGGAAATAGACCCAATGCCTTTATAGAAGAGGAGATCGATGTGACCGATCGGACTTTCAAGGTCGGGCTGTTGACCTGTCGTTTGAAGATGTCATTGGAAGCAGCTTAGGGTATGCGTGCGGTAGCTTGTATTGGCGTGTTTTAGTGTGTCTTTACCATGAGTCCTGTTATTTGCACATTTTCTCATTTGATCAAAGTGTGTGTGCAAATACATCAATTATCTATATTCCCTGGCTTTCGTCATTAACTCCAGTTTGGAAGCATTAAAGTTCATACTGTTCTGCCACACTTAGCTGGTGGCATTGTATTATAAGTTAAGATGTATTCGTCTGTACCTGATTACACATTTCAATGGGGACCTACGCCTCCTAGCACCCGAACGCACATCACAGTTGGTTTTTGTGGCCATTGTCTTTACAGGATGAGTTAGCTTACCTCAAGCACAACCCTACCCTTAGTCATCTCTCACGTCATGCCTGGTAGGGTGCAGTTACTATTTTTTTGCTTCCAGTGAGGGCCCCGGTGACAAACGCTGCATACTTTTATCGCTTACTAAATTCTGATCAACCATTTTTGATATTAGTAGGCGAAAATACTTTTACTTGTAAGTGACATAGCACATTTTTCTTTGTGTTGTTTTCTATTGAAGCCCGTAAATATTTTTAGCCATGCTGGAAGAAATGAAATGATGTTTCATCTTGATCTTTTAAAGAGTTCTCCTCTTTTAAATATGTTCAATTCCTCCTCCCACCACATTCCCCCGCCTCGCCCTTGTTTCTGCTTTCTTACTTGCAAACTAAATTTCCTTCTGACTTGGGCTATCATGAAACTTCGATGAACATTGAGTGTCCATCCACTCTGTTCATGAGATTCAATTCTAAAGCACCACGCGTGCATCTGTTGATTTGTCTCTCCCTATATTTTCCAGCAATATTTAGAGAAACCTAAGACGTCCTTACGCCGGTCATTGGGCTTCTCGCCGACCAGCGTCCACAGAGACCAGTGAAACTTCTCAGGAAATGAGCACGTCGTATGCGCTCTCAAGTCCTGAACAAATTTCGCTCAGGCCGCACGTGTTTACTCGTCTCGACGTGTTCCGGATAGTGTGAGCCAGTTGCCCCCCTAGGAGAGGAGCATAATTGAGGTGGTGCTCACGCCTGAGGGCAGGGAGAGGAAATAATATTCACTGATGAGGTTTCTGAGCCGGGAGTGCAAATTTCACCACGATCAAAGCGCATGTGTATTTGTATCCGGGTGAATGATAATAAATGGGGATCGAATGCTATCAGCTGTCTAAACATGTTGGTTGGGACTGTCCAGTGCGTCTTGGGAAACTGTTTATTACAGACGTCCTCGCTGGTGTGGCTTACATATATTGCTGAGGTATTAAAAAGCTAGGTTCTTATTCTGAAGACCTCCCGTGTGGGTTCTGTGGCCCCATTGTAGGGAAAACAAGAATAGACCCACTGCCGCCCCAGCAAGCATGTCGTAAAAGTCGAATAATTGGGGCGTTCCTTTAAAGTCGAAGTGCATCTGCCTGAGATGCAAGGAACCAACAGTCTACACACAAATAAGTCAGATCTGTAAAACGGATACACGCAACATCAAGCTCTGGAACAGGTGTAAAGTTCAGAGGTGGTTGAACAACCAGAACTTTACAGTCGGTAAATCCGCAATAAATAGAGGGTCATCGAGAATAGTTGTCGGGATTTTAAAAAGTAATATATGAAATATTTAAAGGAAACACAGGTAAGGTAAGGGCCGGGATTTTTTCTCGTGGACTTGGACTTCTAGTAATTCCCCCCTGGACTCTGGGTAGTAAGATCGGACGCCCGTGTGCATTGTTGCGCACGTAAAAAATCCCCTGGCTGTTGGAAATCGAAAGGAGTAGCCTAATGGCCCTGCCCGAGCAAAATTTGGAGTTTAAAATTTACGCAAAGTATTTCAGGATCTTCGCAATTTTAATGTTAAAAGTCCCCATCCCACATTTTCCAAGATGCTGGTTAAACATGACGATTTTGTATTTTATTTTTTTCCAGGAAAGCACCTACCTACCTACCCACATACCTACCTACCTACTTACCTACATACTAAGTCGCACGAAACTGTAAATGTTTCTGAACATTTTAGAACGCCATAGTTATACATTAAGTACTTTATACATCAGACCTAACACGGAGAACTCACCGAGTATCCCAGAAATGGCTCTTTTTATCAGAATTCACCTTATTTAGATAAAACTTCTAGCAAGAAAAATTGCCAGGAATAATTAAATTGTTCTTTACAACAGAAATTCGCCACACCCGACATCACCTTGAGCGGTTTGTATTGTATATAGCAATAATTTTGGTTCGCATGTGCGTTATCGTACCTTTGGATAAAGCAGAGAATAGTAACGATCCTATCAAACGTAGAGTTCTGCTTGGACGTTGTCTACCTATAAGTAATTAAAACAAAGGACCTTTTCCACACCTTTAGGCGTGTTGGGTATAGAGGGTTAGACCTATATTTAACAGACCTATCAGCACTTGGTGGGGGATGATGTCAGCGTCAGGTCAGTCGCCTTTACTTCCCAGGACTGCACCTTGTACCTATTCAAGGCTATGTCAACCTGAAAGCCAAGGTCAGTTTTGAAAAAAAAAAGTTCGGCTCTGTCAGGAACTGAACCCACGACCTTCCCATCCGCTTCTAGCCGCTACACCACGGGTCTCCCATTTTGGCTACCCTTAGATTCTGAAAAGCGTCATCCTCAAAAGCCAACCAGCTAGCAATAAGTCTAGTAAAATGTGTCACTAGTAGGTTGAGAATCCCAGCTATACTGGGGGATAACAGGAAGTTAGCCGTGTATCCTTTACAGGACGTTGCAGAACCAACCTCTGCATTTATTTGGCTGTTGTGATTTTTTCTAGATACAAATTTTACGTTCGGTAGTTTACTATTGCTTCTCGGTACCACTGTCTAAACCAGAGCAAGACAAATCCTCCGCAGCTGAGATCGAACCCTTTACCCGGCATTACAAAGCCCGTTTCGCTACCCCTAAGCCACAGACGCCGACATAGAAGGAAGAGAAGAAAGAAAAAAAACATTCGCGTGTGGTTTAGAACTATATGTAGTGGGCATACTCACTGGTTTTGGATACAATGATGACATCAGATGGAAGATGTATTAGGGACTTAAAATGTCGAATAGCTCAAGCAAAGGCAGAATTTTACGAAAATAAGAATATTTTATGCAATCTTTCTTTGTCAATTAAGACAAGAAAGAGAATTCTTAAAATCTATATGAATCCTAAATTGATTTACGGATGTGAATCATGGGCAGTTAGTAAATTAGTGAAAACTTTTTTTGGAAGCTGCGGAGATGTGGTTTTATAGACGAAAGATGAGAATACCCTGGACAGATCAAAAGAGTAATGAAGAGGTCTTGAAAGGTACTGACTCACGGAGAAGATTGCCCACATCAGAAAGAGACAATCTACATTCTTTGTCATGTGATGAGAAGAAGAAAACTTGAAAACTGTGGAAAAGTCAGAGAAGAGGCAGAGGGCGACGGAGAGAATAGATGCTGGACGGTTTGACATTATGGCATGGAAGATCAATTCTTTTTGTTGGTACCTGTGGCTTGAGCGTTGCGAACGCGCTTCAGAATCCTGGGGTGCTGTGTTCAATCCCAGTTCAGGCTATTTGACAGCAGACAGCCTTGTGTTGGCTTCGACATGGCTATCGAGAGTAGACCTTTCAGCAGGAATGGCAAACTACATTCGCCTATAAATACCACAATAGTCCCCCCTCTCCCTCCGCCCCAACCCCCAGCAAATGTTGGGTTTGGTTCTGCAACGTCCTGTAAAGGATACGTAACTAATCGATTCATACTAGCCAGATCAGATGTTACATAAACTAAGTGCTGATTATGTTTGTGAACTGCTTGTGTTCCAGCCAGTTTTTAACTTATCCCATTATCCAAGTTCACTGGTGAACTTACAGAAGATGGTTTTGTGCTGGCGTCACAGAGTGTGCAACGGAGCAGGATAAGGAGAAAAAGCAAACATAAGAAACATAGTCAAAAGAGGAGGAGAACGAGGAAGGACAAACGAGGAGGAGAAGCAGCAACTGTATAAGAATGATGAGGGGGCGGAGAAAAGGAAGAGGAGGAGGAGGAGGAGGAGGAGGAGAAGAAGAAGAAGAAGAAGAAGAAGAAGAAGAAGAAGAAGAAGAAGAAGAAGAAGAAGAAGAAGAAGAAGAAGAAGAAGAAAGGGGAAAAAAGTGCTGGTGGTAGTAGTGATGATAATGGTGGTAGTAGTGACGGAGCAGTGGTGGAGGTGCAGTGGTGGGGGCATCCTGGGGGGGGGGGGGGGCGGGGTGGAAGGAAAGACGAAGCAGTAGCAGTTTAAAAAAAATTGAAGCAGATGGTGATGATGATGAGGGAAAGAGAAGGAGGAGCAATTACACAAATGAATAGGCCAATCCAATGCTCGAAAGTCAACCACTGGTTACTTAGCAAATCTAATCACGATTATTTTTTTTTCCAGTCCAGCATTTAGAAAAAAGAACAAACCATAAATTAGGACAATATCAAATGTTATGATTGTAGGTACATAAACAATTAACGGGTGCATTAGGACGGCTGAAGTGTAGCGTTGCAGTTTGAAAAGAAGAAATAAGAGAGTTGGGTGAGTGGGGTTGGGGTGGGACAAGATATTGAGTTATCGTGGGAAACAAGAAATCAGTCGTCAAGTACATAGCGGGTGACTGGCTAATTGGGAAGCAGCGGGGAAAGCAGAAAACGGGAAAAAATTTAGAAGAAAAAAATAAAAATAATAATATTGCTGCATTTATTAAATTTCAATCTCCTGGATGATCTCAGGAGACGCAGCTTCCCAATGGCGGGAGAGAACTATGTTTAGATATTCACCTAAATTATTATTAAATAAGGCACATAAAAATATTTAGGCATTTACCATCAACATGTTGGTTAGTTGCGTATCCTTTACAGGACGTTGCAGAGCCAACCCCAGCAGCCCCTGGCTGTTGTGTGGTTTCTCTAGGCAAATTTACGTCCAGTAGTTTGCCATTGCTTTAGGATCGAACCTGGCACCCAGTCATTACGAAGCTTTCACATCGACACCCACAAAGCCGACCATCAACATGTATTATGTCATAAAAGGGGCGCACTAGTTATTTTTTTCCCTAGTACCAAGGGGTGGTTCCTGGCATAAGTACACACCAATCTCTGCAACCAATATTTTTTTTAAACTTTACTTTAGAAAATTCTTCTTCCACTAGTTGAATGTGAATGTTGAATGTTGAATTAAGAATCCACATCATAGCACTCGGGACACTCCCATAAGCGCTCCGTCCCCCATCTTCAGCAGCAAGCAAAGAGTTAAAATTCCGATGGTACCAGTAACAGTCTGATTGTATATCCGTCTCCCCCGAGTGGCGAGCATCGGCCAGATTCCCTTGTAACTCCTCACAGTGCCATTCTCCTCAGACCGTAATGATCTATCTGTTCCTCGGCACTGTTCACTCGCTCCCAAAGGGCCCTCACAACATCCACTAGTTTACCTTTGAAGCTGTGCAAGAATTCTAAGTTTATTTTCTATGAACAGCTTTTTAAGTTGACATCTTGTTTTAAAATAGTTCCCGTATTTATGTAGAGCTGAAATCCCCTAATCGTTGGGAACACAATGGTGTCATGCAGTACAGTGTGATTATAACCAGGTTGGTAAAAATACACTGCGACTGTATGTCGGTAAATATTTATTTAAAGGTGTGTGACACGATGTTTACGTTAAAGATTCGTTCAGGGAACTGATAGAAAGTCGGTCTGGATCAAGAAAGTTCCCTGAGTTACTTAAAATTACGCTTAGTGTACTCTGTTTTACCAGATAAGTATGATGCAGGAGAGCCTGAACCCAGAGGCTAAGGAACTTTGAGGTCCCTCTCCCCCCCCCCCATCCTTTTCCCCCCAGAAAGAACGATTTACGGACTCAACGCCCCCCCCCCCTTTCCCCAGAAAGAACAATTTACGGACTCAGCGCCCCTCCCCCGCCCCCTTTAAATTAGGATGGCTAGGCTGGCCCTCCTTGAACTTAGGCAACAAATGAACAAACTCAGGTGAAAGTGATCACCACAAGGAAGATTAATAAAATAAGATAGCAAAGGAACCGTCCCTGAAAAAGCAGGCCATCAGGCGGCTAAAAAAGGACTAAGCTTGAAATTTTTGTTTGATTTTATGCGATACGATACGACGATACGATGGCCCTCCTTTTCAAATTAGGAGATTATCCTTTTGTTAAATGTAATTAACACATGTGCAGTTATGACATTAATGATTTTTGTGTTTATGTATAAGTGAGAACGAGGAATTGGGGGGGGGGGGGGGATTCCTCTCGGCGGCCCTGACTGGAATTGACCCCCCCCCCCTTTCCCCCGCTCTCTCCCATTTTGGAGGATACTAGGACCACACATGCTACAGCTATTCCCCCAAGGAGCATCCTTCGCTTTTTAGAAATTCAGCCCGTGCAATGTCCCTGTGGACACAACACCCCATGCACTTGTGTTACACAAAGATCAATTACATACACTTCTATACATACAAAGAAATATGCAACAAATGCACGCAGATTGGATACATTTCACTTTGAAAACGCCGATAAATAACAGAAACCAGTAACAGGAGAGGTGCCAGAAAGCAAGGAGAATATTAAAAATCGGACAGGAAAATATACGGTTTCTGTCTGTATTATTGTCCCTTCCGGTTGTACACAAGAAATGGAGTCTCGGTTTGACACTGACATCAGTCGGAATTAATGAGAAATGTCTTGATAACGATGTAAGAGATACATGAGAAACCAGCCATGTTTGCGAGAATAGTTTTTAAGTGGGATTACAGCTTCTTGTCTAAAGCCGCACGATAGGAAGAAGAAATTAATACTGAAAATATAAAATGGCAAGAATTATACAATACAGAAATGAGAAAAACTTATCAAGACATATTAAAAGATAAGTATGAAGCATTTCCAGAAAATACACTAGGGATGAAGGAGGAATGGATTAATTTTAGAGATACTCTCAAGAATGTAGCTCAAGAAATATGTGGAACTGAAAAGAAGGGTTAGTCAGGATGTAAGATTTCAACATGTTGGAATGAAGATATAAAGGAAATAGTGAAAAACAAAAAGAAAGCTTACCATTTCTGGTTAAAACACAGAACAACAGAAAACAATACAAGATATAGGCAAGCCAGAAAAGAAGCAAATGAAGTAATAAGAACATCCAAGAAAGATTCTAATTCTCATAAGAACTTTTTTTTTTTTTGGTGGGGGGGGGGGGGGGGGGGGGGGGGGCGACATTGTGCTATCAGTGCCAAACATGGATCCTTACTACAACTAATGAGCGGAAGATCTTAACAACAGAGATGGGATGTCTTAGGAGAACTGCCGGTGTCATAAGAAGAGATAAAATCAGGAATTAAGAAACTATAAAAACACTAGGACTAAACCCAGTCATACAGTTTATTAAAGAACCACAAATTAGATTGTTTGGCAACCTGACGAGAATGCCCTGGTACCAACTGCCACAGAGAGCCACGCTGAAGACATTTAATGAGCACAGAGCAAGGGTAAGACCACGTTAGATATGGAGCGATACCATCAGGAACAACCTAACATAAATGAACACCAACTTGTACAATGCATAAGAGAAAACGCACAAACGAATCTCACATCTGCCCCCAACATCTCGCTGAAGTAAAAAGTGGAAAAGAAGAAGAAGAAGAAGAAGAAGAAGAAGAAGAAGAAGAAGAAGAAGAAGAAGAAGAAGAAGAAGAAGAAGAAGAAGAAGAAGAAGAAGAAGAAGAAGAAGAAGAAGAAGAAGAAGAAGAAGAAGAAGAAGAAGAAGAAGAAGAAGAAGAAGAAGAAAAAGAAAAAAAAAAAAGAAGAAGAAGAAGAAAAGAAGAAGAAGAAGAAGAAGAAGAAGAAGAAGAAGAAGAAGAAGAAGAAGAAGAAGAAAAGAAAAAGAAAAAGAAGAAGGAGAAGAAGAAGAAGAAGAAGAAGAAGAAGAAGAAGAAGAAGAAGAAGAAGAAGAAGAAGAAGAAGAAGAAAAAGAAGAAGAAGAAGAAGAAGAAGAAGAAGAAAGCTTCTTGTTTTTGGTCAGAAACAGACAGTCTAAATTCGGTGGTCATGCCATGGGAAAGAGAAAACTGGAGTGCATCGTAGTGTGGGAAAGCTGGAGGGTAAAAGAAACAAAGGAAGTCGACAGAGAAGATGTTGGAAAGTTTAACATCATGGCATGGAAGATCATCTGCGTCTGAAGTAATTTAAAGTACACGAGACAAGGTTGTGAAAAAGATGCGACTACCAAACGCCATAGACTAAATGAGGAAGATGACGTGTTAGGTCAGAAGTAATGCTTTATATGCACATAGACGCCCTTGGATTTCTATGAATGAATAGATTTCACATATTTAAATACAAAATTTGTTAAACACAATATTCTTACCAACGCTATGCTATAATGTTAAACATGATGGACAATGTCCTCAGAAGACAGACGGGAAATAGTCACGGCGGAAATGAAACAACTACGTGCTGTGCTAGATGTGACAACTGAGGGACGATGATATCAAGAGGAGAGTCAACACAGAACCAATACTAAACTTTATTGGTAGGAAACAAATAATGTTTTGGCCATGTAACAAGACTGGCGTCAGACAGGGCACCAAAGAGAGCAATGTTATACATATTCAAAAGCAACAGAACCAGAGGTCGACCACGCAGCAAATAGACCGCAGAAATATCAGAGACACTGAAAAGTACTTTAACAAAGCGAAAAGAAGGGCCTATTCCAGATATCCCTGCCTTGATGTAGCTAGGTATTCCAGGAGTAGAGAAAAGAAGAAGAAGAAGAAGAAGAAGAAGAAGAAGAAGAAGAAGAAGAAGAAGAAGAAGAAGAAGAAGAAGAAGAAAGAAGAAGAAGAAGAAGAAGAAGAAGAAGAAGAAGAAGAAGAAGAAAGAGAAGAGAAGGAGAAGAGAAGAAGAAGAAGAAGAAGAAAGTAGTAGTAGAGTAGTAGTAGTAAGTAGTAGTAGTAGTAGTAGTAGTAGTAGTAGTAGTAGTAGTATTAGTAGTAGTAGTAGTATAGTAGTAGTAGTAGTAGTAGTAGTAGTAGTAGTAGAAGAAGAAGAAGAAGAAGAAGAAGAAGAAGAAGAAGAAGAAGAAGAAGAAGAAGAAGAAGAAGAAGAAGAAGAAGAAGAAGAAGAAGAAGAAGAAGAAGAAGAAGAAGAAAAACAACAACAAGAAAAACAACAACAACAAGAAAAACAACAACAACAACAAGAAAAACAAAACACAGACAGTGGAGTGGGGGGGGGCGGAGATTGAACAGGATAGGATTAAAGGTCAGACGGTGGGTCAAGTAAAGCACACATTTAACCCTTTTGGCACTAAACAACTCGCAATTTATTCGTAACTCTTCAAATGCTAGGATTTTCCTAATTACTTCTGTTTCATCCAATTATTATATTATCCCACTCCTTTTGTTATTACGTCTGTGACTTTTTTGTTGTTAAGTACATTTATCATCTATGGGGTGGGGGAAGAGGGCGTGCTGCTTATTGGTAGTAGATATCCCGCAGGCATCACCGTACTGGTCTATATTTTACTGATATACACTGTACTAGTCTACACTGTACTGATCTAGAATGTACTGATCTACACTGTACTGGTCTTCACTGTACTGGTCTATACTGTACTGGTCTACACTGTACTCGTCTACACTGTACTCGTCTACACTGTACTGGTCTCCACTGCACTGGTATACTCTGTACTGGTCTACACTGTACTGGTCTACACTGTAATGGTCTATATTTTACTGATCTACACTGTACTAGTCTACACTGTACTGATCTACACTGTACTGATCTACACTGTACTGGTCTTCACTGTACTGGTCTATACTGTACTGGTCTACACTGTACTAGTCTACATTGTAATGATCTATACTGTACTGATCTACACTGTACTGGTCTTCACTGTGCTGATCTACACTGTACTGGTCTATACTGTACTGGCCTACACTGTACTGGTCTACATTGTACTGGTCTACACTAGGGTCTACACTGTAGGGGTCTACACTGTACGGGTCTACACTGTAATAGTTTACACTGTAGGGTTCTACACTGTACTGGTCTACACTGTACTGGTCTACACTGTACTGGTCTACACTCTAGGAGTCTACACTGTACGGGTCTACACTGTACTGGTCTACACTGTACTGGTCTATACTGTACTGGTCTATACTGTACTGGTCTACACTGTAATGGTCTATACTGTACTGGTCTACACTGTACTGGTCTATACTGTACTGGCCTACACTGTACTGGTCTATACCCTACTGGTCTACACTGTACTGGTCTACACTGTACTGGTCTACACTGTAATGGTCTATACTGTACTGGTCTAATCTGTACTGGTCTACACTGTACTGGTCTGCACTGTACTGATATACACTGCAGTGGTCTATACTGTACTGGTCTAAACTGTACTGATCTACACTGTACTGGTCTACACTGTACTGGCCTACACTGTACTGGTCTACACTGTACTGGTCTATACTTTACTGATCTAAACTGTACTGATCTACACTGTACTATACCTGTTAAGGGGTCTCTCGTGAAAATTTAATGTTCTGTCAACGGGAGACTCTAGTTCTATTGAAGGCGCATATGTCTGCCTGCCTGCCTGCCTGCCTGCCTGCATGCATGCATGCATGGGTGGTGGGTGTGGGTGGGTGGGTGGGTTGGTGGGAGGGGGGTGAGTGGGTGCGTGCGTGTGCGTGTGTGTGCGTGTGTGTGTGTGTGTTTGTGTGTCTGTGTGTGTGTCTGTGTGTGTGTCTGTGTGTGTGTCTGTCTGTGTGTGTCTGTGTGTGTCTGTGTGTGTCTGTGTGTGTCTGTGTGTGTCTGTGTGTGTCTGTGTGTGTCTGTGTGTGTCTGTGTGTGTGTATGTGTGTGTGTCTGTGTGTCTGTGTTTCTGTGTGTTCTGTGTGTGTCTGTGTGTCTGTGTGTGTGTCTGTGTTTGTGTGTCTGTGTGTGTGTCTGTGTGTCTGTGTGTGTTTGTGTGTGTCTGTGTGTTTCTGTGTGTGTCTGTGTGTGTCTGTGTGTGTCTGTGTGTGTGTCTGTGTGTCTGTCTGTGTGTCTGTCTGTGTGTCTGTCTGTGTGTCTGTCTGTGTGTCTGTCTGTGTGTCTGTCTGTGTGTCTGTCTGTGTGTCTGTGTGTGTCTGCCTGTGTGTGTGTCTGTGTGTCTGTCTGTGTGTCTGTCTGTGTGTCTGTCTGTGTGTCTGTCTGTCTGTGTGTCTGTCTGTGTGTCGGCCTGTGTGTCTGTCTGTGTGTCTGTCTGTGTGTCTGTCTGTGTGTCTGTCTGTGTGTCTGTCTGTGTGTCTGTCTGTATGTCTGTCTGTCTGTCTGTCTGTCTGACTGTGTGTCTGTCTGTCTGTCTGTGTGTCTGTCTGTCTGTGTGTCTGTCTGTGTGTCTGTCTGTCTGTGTGTCTGTCTGTGTGTGTGTCTGTCTGTCTGTCTGTCTGTCTGTCTGTCTGTCTGTCTGTCTGTCTGTCTGTCTGTCTGTCTATAAAATAAGCATAGTAACAACAATTTTTAACTCCTTTTCTTTCGTGCAGTTATATTACATAACTGCAAGCATGCGTGTTTATAATGCTAGAATTATAACAAAAGATATAAATGTAAAAAAAAAAAAAGTTTTCTATGTATTTTTCTTGCATTGCAACCTCCATCTACGTGAACTATCAAATGTCCAAAAGCTCTTAGTGTTTTATTTAGGAAAAAGCTCGCCAGCACTGATACAACACAGGCAGCTGGTAATGGGTGTACATTGAGACAGGTATGCGACCTGTATGTCAGTAGCGTTCCCACTGGTAGCGGTTATGTGTCATTGACAAGATACAGCGCATATCATTGTGCTCCAGGGAACAATTGCCTAGATGGATGGATACACCTTCTTGACTGCATCTGTAGCATACCACGGGACAACTCAAGTCTCTCCACTCTCGGGTAACGAGCGAATGAAGGATGGTGAGGACTCTACGGCTGACAGATGCTGGGAGTATTTCATTACATGGTTCTCAAATCAGGGATAGCATCGCGCGCTTAGAATGAAAGTGGGAGATATGTAGAGGGAGTAAAGCGAAAGAAAAAAAAAGTAGCCATCTTACGTCAATGGGTGTATATAGTACTAGACAGCATATGTACTGGAATCTGGGCGCTCATATTTTTTAGGCACCCCCCCCCCCCCCACCATTTTATAGGGAGAGAGGGGTGTGTGGACTTTCCTGAAGGTTACGGGTGTTTCCCGCTCTGTTGTTTAGGTTCTTGCGTTTACGTTTTCATTCCAAAAACGAGAATACCGGTGACATAGGTTTCAGCACTCTTTAGGGGGGTGTTGTGTTAAACTCCGTGATTTTAGAGAGGTAAAGGTAAAGTCAGTAAAGTCGGGAGGTGTGAACCAGCGTCATTGCACACGGTTATAAGCCATAAGTGCTCTGCCACCAATACGGACAGCTGATAAGAACTGTCCGCCTGTGTCGCCGTAACTCTGTAGCTACAGCGACGTTCCTCCATTTATCCCAGAGGGTCAACTCTGGTACCTATTTCCTAGAGGCTGGGTAAACCCCGGAAGCGCCCGGTTTCGAATACCGACTGTGGGTCTCAGCGAGTAGCAGCTTGATTTGAAAGCCAGCCTCTTATCGACTGAGCTAACGCAGCCCCGTTTTTTTTTTTTAGAGAATTAAAAGCGCTGGTGTGCTGTATGTTATATATTATTATATTATAGTATGTTATTATATTATATACAACACGCGGTTTTATGGGGAGAGGGGCTGAGTTCTCCGCCCCCCCCCCCCTCAAAACATATATGCAGCTTTTCCCCCTGACTTCAAATAACACATACATTAAAACCAACCTGTCTCAACAATATTTTTTAAGTTTGCAGATTTTCCTTTACTAAAAATAATAGTAAAGCGATGCTTTATGTTAAAGCGCCTATATGTTATCAGGAATTTCCGGGCTAAACATAACAAAACCAGTTTAGGGTCAGGACAACTGTCTGAGGAAACTGTCAATTATTGCCTTAGTTATACGACTTTTGCGGTGTAGGCAAAGGGGGGGGGGGGGTAGTGTGGGGGGGGGGGGAGTGGGGGGTGTGAACCTAAGGATTTACCAAAGGATTTACGTCCGCATAGCTAGTGCTGTCGCCACGACTGTGCAGGTTAGGACATTATTTTGCCCGTAACAGAAAACAAATCTCCAGCATTGCTTAGGATTCGATCCCAGGTCTTCCACGTGAGAGCCAAGCGTTCTAACCGTTAGGGCGGCCGCTCCTTTTACTGTTTTGTGAAGATGGCGGATAAGTATAACAATATACTTGAAATAATATAAAATTTATGAGGAAGTATTTTAAAAATCGTTTCTAAATATTCATCTAAGCCCTTACAATTGTGGGGAAACTCAAAACCTGAGATCCCATCCTCTAATTTTTCTAAAGTCCTGCCCCGTTCTGATTTGAACACACAATCTTCGGATCGGCAGGCGAGTCCATAGCCACTTCACCAAGGCGGCTCCTGATTCTCATCCAAGAGATGCTATAAAACACAGTATTCTAAAATTAAATGACAAAGGCAATCAAAACAGTTTGTCTGTTCTGCACGTTGACCACTGCCCATCAACAGAGCGACTGGCTGAACGGTTAAGAACGCTGGGTTCTCATGTAGTAGAACCGGGTTCGAACCGTCGGTAATGCTAGGGATTTTGTTTCCCTGTCGTCGGCAGCAAAAATAAAATTCTAACCTGCACAGGTGGTCTGAAATCTTCACGCTCAAAGACTCCTCCCCCCCCCCACCGCCCACCCACCTCCACCCCCACAAATTTTTGCCGACACCACAAGTGGTATGTACGTGCAATTTTGGTATGGGCACATCTACGGAAGTAATTTGTCTGCAGTACACATTAACTGCAGCATGTTACAATACACACTGACTGAAGCATTTTGCAGTGCACATTATCTGAAGCACATTGCAATACACATTAACTGAAGAATGTTACAGTACACATTAACTGAAACATGTTGTAGTACACATTACCCAAAGCACATTGCGATACACATTAACTGAAGAATGTTGCAGTACACATTAACTGAAGAATGTTGTAGTACACATTACCTAAAGCACATTGCAATACACATTAACTGAAGAATGTTGTAGTACACATTACCTGAAGCACATTGCAGTACACATTAACTGAAGCATGTTGCAGTACACATTAACTGAAGCATGTTGTAGTACACATTACCCAAAGCACATTGCAATACACATTAACTGAAGAATGTTGCAGTACACATTAACTGAAGAATGTTGTAGTACACATTACCTAAAGCACATTGCAATACACATTAACTGAAGAATGTTGCAGTACACATTAACTGAAACATGTTGTAGTACACATTAACAGAAGAATGTTGCAGTACACATTAACTGAAGAATGTTGTAGTACACATTAACTGAAACATGTTGTAGTACACATTACCTAAAGCACATTGCAATACACATTAACTGAAGAATGTTGTAGTACACATTACCTGAAGCACATTGCAGTACACATTAACTGAAGCATGTTGCAGAACACATTAACTGAAGCATGTTGCAGTACATATTAACTGAAGCACATTGCAATACACATTAACTGAAGAATGTTGCAGTACACATTAACTGAAACATGTTGTAGTACACATTACCCAAAGCACATTGCAATACACATTAACTGAAGAATGTTGCAGTACACATTAACTGAAGAATGTTGTAGTACACATTACCTAAAGCACATTGCAATACACATTAACTGAAGAATGTTGCAGTACACATTAACTGAAACATGTTGTAGTACACATTAACAGAAGAATGTTGCAGTACACATTAACTGAAGAATGTTGTAGTACACATTAACTGAAACATGTTGTAGTACACATTAACAGAAGAATGTTGCAGTACACATTAACTGAAGAATGTTGCAGTACACATTAACTAAAACATGTTGCAGTACACATTAACTGAAGCATGTTGCAGAACACATTAACTGAAGCATGTTGTAGTGCACATTACCTAAAGTACATTGCAATACAATAAACTGAAGCATGTTGCACTGCACATTATCTAAAGCACATTGCAGTACACATTAACTGAAGCACGTTGCACTGCACATTATCTAAAGCACATTGCAGTACACATTAACTGAAGCATGTTGCAGTACACATTAACTGAAGCATGTTGCAGTGCACATTACCTGAAGCATGTTGCAGTACACATTAACTGAAGCATGTTGCAGTGCACATTACCTGAAGCATGTTGCAGTACACATTAACTGAAGCATGTTGCAGTACACATTACCTAAAGCACATTGCAGTACACATTAACTGAAGCATGTTGCAGTGCACATTACCTAAAGCACATTGCAGTACACATTAACTGAAGCATGTTGCAGTACACATTAACTGAAGCATGTTGCAGTACACATTAACTGAAGCATGTTGCAGTACACAATAACTGAAGCATGTTGCAGTACACATTAACTGAAGCATGTTGCAGTACACAATAACTGAAGCATGTTGCAGTACACAATAACTGAAGCATGTTGCAGTACACATTAACTGAAGCATGTTGCAGTACACATTAACTGAAGCACATTGCAGTACACATTAACTGAAGCATGTTGCAGTACACATTAACTGAAGCATGTTGCAGTACACATTAACTGAAGCATGTTGCAGTACACAATAACTGAAGCATGTTGCTGTGCACATTACCTAAAGCACATTGCAATACACATTAACTGAAGAATGTTGTAGTACACATTAACTGAAGCACATTGCAGTACACATTAACTGAAGAATGTTGCAGTACACATTAACTGAAGCACATTGCAGTACACATTAACTGAAGCATGTTGCAGTACACATTAACTGAAGCATGTTGCAGTACACATTAACTGAAGCATGTTGCAGTACACGATAACTGAAGCATGTTGCTGTGCACATTACCTAAAGCACATTGCAATACACATTAACTGAAGCATGTTGCAGTATACATGAATTCAGTACACATTGACTGAAGCATGTTGCAGTACACATTACCTAATGCACATTGCAGTACACATTATCTGAAGAACTTTGCAGTACACTTGTTTTAAAGGACAATTTTTACCTCGGTGGTGCATGGGGCGTGTGACGCTAGACTTATATTTCTATAGACCAATAGAAACCGGGTGGGTGATAAAGTCAGCATGACACTGTCCGCTTTTACTTCCTCTGACAGTATCTAGCACCCATTTTAGGTTGGATCGACCTGAAAGCCCAGACAAATTTTGAACACAATCCTCCCAGATGCGGATTCGAACCCACGACCTACCGAACTGTAATTAAGTGCCTAGTCACTACTCCATGTCAGCTCTCAGTGCACATAAACTGCAGTCCATTATCTGCAATGCATTTCGAATGAAGCCTATTGACCTCGATGCACACCTGCTAAACCTCTTTGTAAGTAAAGGACCCTTCTCCCCCTCCCCCACCCCACCCCCTGTTTTTTCAGGCGTACTGCGCCTGTATTTTATAGACCAATCAGCGCTTGAGAAGGGATGAGGTCAACAAAACGCCGGCCGCCATTACTTCCCAGGACTTTATCTGGTACCTATTTAACGCTGTGTCGACCTGGGAGCTGCTTTGTCTGTAGTGCAAATACAGCTACGAATGATCTTTGGGCACCCTAAATCCCCCATAATCCCCTTTAATGAAGAAACGCTCATGGGAATATATCACCCAGCGTGCATCTAGCATTTAGAGTGTGCTTGCCACGTGCTGAGCTTGACTGACGTGTCGAACACTAGGTCAGGCATTCAAGATCGTAATATTACTTGATCGCTTTTAGAGTGGTCAAATTCACGCCCATTTAAAGAAATGACATTACTGAAATTGCAGCACGTTCTCGTAGTCCACGTCCTTTCAAGAACAGTTGTGGCAGTTGGAAAGATCGGGTAAGGGAAGTGGAAATGGGGAGGGGCAGGGACTTTTAGGAATGCAAGGACAGCGACTCTTTCTCTGTGCTCTTTTTCTCAAAACAAAAAAGTAGTTCACTTGTTGGATGAAAGTTATCGTGACCATTCGCCCTGATTGTTCGAATGTTATAGTTGCGTATATACAGGATCTTGCAGAACCAACTCCCTCATTTTTTAGGTTTTGTGATTTTTCTAGGCAGATGTTACGTTTAGTAGTTTGCCATTGCTAACTAAACGGTCAGCTCTCGGCACCACTGTCGAAACCAACGCAAGACAAATTGTCCGTCCTCAGCTGGGATCGAACCCGGCACCCCGGCATTACGAAACGCGAACGCAACGCCTAAGCCACAGCCGCCGATACATATTCGAATGCAAGAGGGGATTAACGAGGATGATGAGCACAAAGTTAGCCAGTGTCCAGACTGCTCTGTGTGTGGGAGGGGGGGGTGTGTGGGGTGTGTGTGGTGTGTATGTGTGGTGTGTGTGGTGTGTGTGTGGTGTGTGGTAGGAGTAGTGTGTGGTGTGTGTGTGTTGTAATTTGACAGCAATATGCAATACTTTATTATCTGAATTAAAAACTAATAACCAACCCTAGTAGATGTTAAAATTATTTAGAATTTTAAATTTTTTTTTTTTATGACGCATTTCATAATTATTGAATTAAGAAGATAAAAATCAATTTATCTTATAATGCAATAGGCATGCCAGGCTAAATATTGCTCCTACATTTCATTCGCCCCCACCCCACCTAACCTCACTTCACCCCGCCTCCTTTTTCCCCACAAATAATAATTTTGGAGGGAAACTGAGCACCTACCCTATATACATTTTGCAAGAGAGCTGAATGGTTCCGCTAATTATCTAGAACGATCTTTTTTGAAGTCTTCGTAAATTTCATATTATTTCAAATGTATTTTATATAATGATAATAATAAAAAAAAACTTTTTCTCGCATAATAATAATAACAATAATAATAATAATAAATATTATATTACACATGAACAAGGCTTACTTCCCTTCATTCGAGTGACGTTTAACCTCACCAAGACAGCACAACGAACGATAAACACCCAGTGACACAAAGTGCCACCATTCAGATGAGAATCACTCGGGTACCAGCAACGTGTTCTTTGTGTCCCATACTGGGGTCAGGTTATTATGCTTTCCCCTTCACAGCCGCCTCTAGGCAATTATAAAGGAGCTGAGGGTTCCTCCTCCCACCCCGCCTCCACCACTTCCCCTCCCCTCTTTTTCACACCCTTTCTAGATTTATAGGTGGTGACAGATCTGAAACGTACAATATTTTACAAAGTCGATTCTGCAGTCGATGTTGTTGTCAGATAACTGACTTGGCTAGCGATGTTCTATTTCTTGGACTATCTTTGTTTCTCTTCTGAGACACGTAAAAAATATTGTTTAAAACTGCATCTTGAGCATGTATTTCTAGTATTTCTGGAAACCTTATGATCTGTCTGTGTGTTTCAGTTCAGTTGTCTCTGCTTCTCAACTCTGTTGCAAGCAATACTATTGCATTGTCAAGTCAGAGCGGTTGAAAATAGCTTCCGCTCCAAGTCAAAACAAACATCACAAGAGAAAATTACAATGCGCGACTACCTCCTATCAGCAACCATCTATCATTGTTAACAAGTACAGGGTTAATTAATTTTTTACTCTGCTTTTTTTTATGTTTGTGTGTGCTGGAACTCAGTTTAACACCAGAGTCCCATTCCCATAGACATACACGTGTAGTCGTCATAAACACATAGATACTAGAGCATACTTTCTCTCTCTCTCTCTCTCTCTCTCTCTCTCTCTCTCTCTCTCTCTCTCTCTCTCTCTCTCTCTCTCTCTCTCTCTCTCTCTCTCTCTTTCTGTCGCATACAAATACTTTAGGGGGCCGAATGTAAGACGGGTCTGCGTGCCCAATGTGTTACTCTTTGAAAAAAAGTTAATCTCTCTCTCTCTCTCTCTCTCTCTCTCTCTCTCTCTCTCTCTCTCTCTCTCTCTCTCTCTCCTTCTTCATAACTCTCTGGCTTGATTCAAGGGCTGTTCTAGTTGTTTGTTTCTGGATCAGCTGGTCACTGTTCTCATCAGTTACAAATGGTCAGAGCAATTTTTCCTTAAAGCTCATATCGTGAAAGGCAACCGATTCAGATGTGGCTGAATCAGGACTATTGCGTAGTCTAGATGGAAAATAGTTGGCAGATTAGTGAAAAATTATTTGGAAGCTGCGGAGATGTGGTTTTATAGACCAATGATGAGAATACCCTGGACAGATAAAAAAAGAGTAATGAAGACGTCTTGAAAGAGACTGGTCCACAAAGAGAAATGACTGCCAACATAAGAAAGAGACGATGTACATTGTTTGGTCATGTGATGAGAAGTTGAAAACTGGAATACATCGTGACAGTAGGAAAGTTGGGGGTGGGGGAAGAGGGGCAAAGGGAGACCGAGAGAAAAGATGCTGGACAGTTTGAAATCATGGCATGGAGGATCATCCGAGTCAGAGTTGATTAAAAGTACATGAGACAGAAGGTTGTGGATAGACATGACTAATAATGCCACAAATCATGGACTTTAGAAGAAGAAGATGGAAACCACGACACAGCATGCCAGCCGTCCTTGAAGAAAAAAAAATTGCAGTGTCTTTCATGTTTAATTACACTTTGGAATGTTTCTACCGACATCTAACATTATCAAGAACACCGTCTGACTGGCTGCCTCGCCCCAACGGACAGGTAGATTGCCCTGATACTGCTAATTCTCAGGATCCAGCCACCCGATAATCTCTAGATGATGGTACATTTCACGCCATTAGTGTCAAACAAGCTATATTTAGTTTACAAATAGCAAATAGCTCCTGGTTTAGATAAGCCTTCAAGCTTGCAAATTTAATTTTCATGGGTATTGAAAATGGATATGTTTGCAGTCAGGAAATAAATTAATTAAAAAAGACTGGCTATTTAGTAGGTAAACCAAACCAAGAAAGTGGGAGCGGGGGGGGGGGGGGGGGGGGGGGGGGGGGTTAGGTTGGTTGTAAGGGGGAGGAAATAGGAAAAAAACGAGGGGGGGGGGGGGGTTTGTAGTATGCAAATACAAGAGAACGTTTCGACTGAAATTTTAACAGAGAAGAAGAATGTCAACCCCCCATGCTTCAGGCCCTAAAACTTCGGAACCTTCCTTCTTTCTCCCTAATTCACAAAGTAGTAACACTATACTAGTATAAAGGACAGGTCCCGCAGAATTTCAAAGATTCAAGCATTATGACGCTATACAAGA
>CAJHNH020002112.1:93105-100605 GCA_905116865.2 Candidula unifasciata
TGTACTGGAATCTGGGCGCTAATATTTTTTAGGCAACCCCCCCCCCCCCCACCCCCAACCGTTTTATAGGGAGAGAGGGGTGAGTGGACTTTCCTAAAGGTTACGGGTGTTTCCCGCTCTGTTGTTTAGGTTCTTGCGTTTACGTTTTTATTCCAAAAACGAGAATACCGGTGACATAGGTTTCAGCACTCTTTAGGGGGGGGGGGGGGGGGGTGTTAAACTCAGTTTCTCCGTGTTTTTAGAGAGTTAAAGGTAAAGTCAGTAAAGTCGGGAGATGTGAACCAGCGTCATTGCACACGGTTATAAACCATAAGTGCTCTGTCACCAATACGGACAGCTGATAAGAATTGTCCGCCTGTGTCGCCGTTCGCACGTAACTCTGTATCTACAGCGACGTTCCTCAATTTACCCCAGAGGGTCAACTCTGGTACCTATTTCCTAGAGGCTCTGTAAACCCCGGTTTCGAATACCGACTGTGGGCTGCAGCGAGTCGCAGCTTGATTTGAAAGCCAGCCTCTTATCGACTGAGCTAACGTGGCCCCGTTTTTTTTTTTTTTTTTAGAGAATTAAAAGCGCTGGTGTGCTGTATGTTATATATTATTATATTATAGTATGTTATTATATTATTTACAACACGCGGTTTTATGGGGAGAGGGGCTGAGTTCTCCCCCCCCCCCCCCCCCCCACCCCATCTCTCTGCCCCAATAATTAACTCTTTGTAGAAAGCGGCTGATATTTAACATATATGCAGCTTTTCCCCCTGACTTCAAATAACACATACATTAAAACCAACCTGTCTCAACAATACTTTTTAAGGTTGCAGATTTTCCGTCACTAAAAATAATAGTAATGCTTTATGTTAGAGCGCCTATATGTTATCAGAAATTTCCGGGCTAAACATAACAAAACCAGTTTGGGGTCAGGATAACTGTCTGAGGAAACTGTCAATTGTTGCCTTAGTTATACGACTTTTGCGGTGTAGGCAAAGGTGGGGGGGGGGGGGGGGGGGGGGGTTGAACCTAAGGATTTACAGCCGCATAGCTAGTGCTGTCGCCACGACTGTGCAGGTTAGGACTTTATTTTGCCCGTAACAGAAAACAAATCTCTAGCATTGCTTAGGATTAGATCCCAGGTCTTCCACGTGAGAGCCAAGCGTTCTAACCGTTCGGGCGGCCGCTCCTTTTACTGTTTTGTGAAGATGGCGGATAAGTATAACAATATACTTGAAATAATATAAAATTTATGAGGAAATATTTTAAAAATCGTTTCTAAATATTCATCTAAGCCCTTACAATTGTGGGGAAACTCAAAACCTGAGATTCCTTCCTTCTTCGGATCGGCAGGCGAGTCCCTAGCCACTTCACCAAGGCGGCTCCTGATTCTCATCCAAGAGATGCTATAAAACACAGTATTTAAAAAAAAATGACAAAGGCAATCAAAACAGATTGTCTGTTCTGCACGTTGACCACTGCCCATCAACAGAGCGACTGGCTGAACGGTTAAGAACGCTGGGTTCTCATGTGGTAGACCCGGGTTCGAACCGTCGGTAATGCTAGGGATTTTGTTTCCCTGTCGTCCGCAGCAAAAATAAAATTCTAACCTGCACAGGTGGTCTGAAATCTTCACGCTCAAAGACTCCTCCCCCTCCCCCACCCCCACCCCCGCCCACCCACCTCCACCCCCACAAATTTTTGCCGACACCACAAGTGGTATGTACGTGCAATTTTGGTGTGGGCACATCTACGGAAGTAATTAGTCTGCAGTGCACATTAACTGCAGCATGTTACAATACACACTGACTGAAACATTTTGCAGTGCACATTATCTGAAGCACATTGCAATACACATTAACTGAAGAATGTTGCAGTACACATTAACTGAAACATGTTGTAGTACACATTAACTAAAGAATGTTGCAGTACACATTACCTAAAGCACATTGCAATACACATTAACTGAAGAATGTTGCAGTACACATTAACTGAAGAATGTTGCAGTACACATTAACTGAAGAATGTTGCAGTACACATTAACTGAAGAATGTTGCAGTACACATTAACTGAAGAATGTTGCAGTACACATTAACTGAAGAATGTTGCAGTACACATTAACTGAAGAATGTTGCAGTACACATTAACTGAAGAATGTTGCAGTACACATTACCTAAAGCACATTGCAATACACATTAACTGAAGAATGTTGCAGTACACATTAACTGAAGAATGTTGCAGTACACATTAACTGAAGAATGTTGCAGTACACATTACCTAAAGCGCATTGCAATACACATTAACTGAAGAATGTTGCAGTACACATTAACTGAAACATGTTGTAGAACACATTACCAGAAGAATGTTGCAGTACACATTAACTGAGGAATGTATCAGTAACTAGAACATGTTGCAGTACACATTAACTGAAGAATGTTGCAGTACACATTAACTGAAGAATGTTGCAGTACACATTAACTGAAGCATGTTGCACTGCACATTATCTAAAGCACATTGCAGTACACATTAACTGAAGCACGTTGCAGCACACATTAACTGAAGCATGTTGCAGTGCACATTACCTGAAGCACATTGCAGTACACATTAACTGAAGCATGTTGCAGTACACATTAACTGAAGCATGTTGTAGTACATATTAACTAAAGAAAATTGCAGTACACATTAACTGAAGCATGTTGCAGTACACAATAACTGAAGCATGTTGCAGTGCACATTACCTAAAACACATTGCAATACACATTAACTGAAGCATGTTGCAGTATACATTAATTCAGTACACATTAACTGAAGCATGTTGCAGCGCACATTACCTAATGCACATTGCAGTACACATTATCTGAAGAACTTTGCAGTACACATGTTTTAAAGGACCATTTTTACCCCGGTGGTGCATGGGGCATGTGACGCTAGACCTATATTTCAATAGACCAATAGAAACTGGGTGGGTGATAAAGTCAGCATGACACTGTCCACTTTTACTTCCTCTGACAGTATCTAGCACCCATTTTAGGTTGGATCAACCTGAGAGCTCAGACAAATTTTGATCACAATTCGCCCAGATGCGGTTTCGAACCCACGACTTACTGAACTGTAATTAAGTGCCTAGTCACTGCTCCATGTCAGCTCTCAGTGCACATAAACTGCAGTCCATTATCTGCAATGCATTTCGAATGAAGCCTATTGTCCTCGATGCACACCTGCTAAACCTCTTTGTAAGTAAAGGACCCTTCTCCCCCTCCCCCACCCCATCCCCTTTTTTACAGGCGTACTGCGCATGTATTTTATAGACCAATCTGCGCTTGAGAAGTAATAAGGTCAACAAAGCCGGCCGCCATTACTTCCCGGGACTTTATCTGGTACCTATTTAACACTGTGTCGACCTGGGAGCTGCTTTGTCTGTAGTGCAAATACAGCTGCGAATTATCTGTGGGCACCCTAAATCCCCCATAATCCACTTTAATGCAGAAACGCTCATGGGAATATATCACCCAGCGTGCATCTAGCATTTAGAGTGTGCTTGCCGCGTGCTGAGCTAGACTGACGTGTCGAACACTAGGTCAGGCATTCCAGATCGTAATATTACTTGATCGCTTTTAGAGTGGTCAAATTCACGCCCATTTAAAGAAATGAATTACTGAAATTGCAGAACGTTCTCGTAGTCCACGTCCTTTCAAGAACAGTTGTGGCAGTTGGAAAGATTGGGTAGGGGAAGTGGAAACAGAGAGGGGGGCAGGGTTTTTAGGAATGCAAGGACAGCGACTCATTCTCTGCGCTCTATTTTTCAAACGAAAAACTAGTTCACTTGTTGTATTCCCCCCCCCCCCCCCCCCCCATCCCGTCATGTTCCCACAAATAATAATTTTGGAGGGAAACTGAGCCTCTACCCCATATATACATTTTGCAAGAGAGCTGAATGGTTCCGCTAATTATCTAGTATGATCTTTCTTGAAGTCTTTGTAAGTTTCATATTATTTCAAATGTATTTTATATTATGATAATAATAAAAAACCTCTTTCTCGCATAATAATAATAATTATTATTATTATATATGAGAATCAACACTGAAAAGACAGAAGTAATGTCAATAGGAAAAAAGAAGACAGATCTAAACATAACAATAGAATACAAAGGCATTAAACAGGCATCTGAGTTTAAATATCTGGGAACTACATTTACCGAAGATGGGAAATTGGATAAAGAAATTGACATTAGGTGCAGTAAAGCAAACCAAGTATTGGGACAGCTAGCCCCCCTCTTACAGCATAAGACAATCCCAATCAGCACAAAGAGACATCTTATTCAAGGCATATTTATTCAAACTCTGTGCTACCAGTGGCCAGACATGGTCACTCACAACAAACCATAAAAGAAAATTAGTAACCACGGAAATGAGATGTCTGGAAGGGCTGTAGGAGTGACCATAAGAGATAAGATCAGAAATGAGATCATAAGAGAACAAGTCGGCACAGAACCAATTCTGGATTACATACAAAGACAGCAAGTGAAATGGTTTGCCCACTTAGAGAGAATGCCTTGTGACACCATACCATACAAAGCATACATGGGAAGAGAAGAAGGACGTAGAGCACGGGGTAGACCAAGAATAAGATGGAAGGATAACATCAGAGAAACTCTACAACAGCACGATGTGCCTATGGTCGAGGCAGCCAGAAGAGCTAGAAACAGAACCTTATATCTCCCTCGACACCCACAGCGGTAAAAGAGGAAGTGAAGAAGAAGAACAAGGCTTATTTTCCTTCATGCGAGTGACGTTCAACCCCACCAAGACAGCACAAGGAGCGATAAACACCCAGTGACACAAAGTGCCACTATTCAGATGAGAATCACTCGGGTACCAGCAACCCGTTCTTTGCGTCCGATACTGGTGTCAGGTTATTGGGATTTCCCCTTACAGCTGACTATGGGCAATTATAAAGAGGCTGAGGGTTTCCTTCTTCCATCTCGTTCCCTCCCCTCCCCTCTTTTTCACACCCTTTCTACATTTAAAGGTGGTGACAGGCCTGAAACGTACAATATTTTACAAAGTCGATTCTGCAGTCTAGTCAGATAACTGACTTGGCTTGCGATGCTCTCTTTTTTGACTATCTTTGTCTCTCTTCTGAGACAATTAAAAAATATTGTTTAAAATTGCATCTTGAGCATGTACTCCTAGTATTTCTGGAAACCTTATGATCTGTCTGTGTGTTTCAGTTCGGTTATCTTTTCTTCGCAACTCAGTTGCAAGCAATACTATTGCATTGTCAAGTCAGAGCGGTTGAAAATAGCTTCCGCTCCAAGTCAAAACAAACATCACAAGAGAAAATTGCAATGCGCGACTACCTCCTATCAGCAACCATCTATCATTGTTAACAAGTACAGGGTTAATTAATTTTTTACTCTGCTTATTTTTATGTTTGTTTGTGCTGGAACTCAGTTTAACACAGAGTCCCATTCCCATAGACATACACGTGTAGTCATAAACACATAGATACTAGAGCATACTTTATCTCTCTCTCTCTCTCTCTCTCTCTCTCTCTCTCTCTCTCTCTCTCTCTCTCTATCTCTCTCTCTCTCTCTCTCTATCTATCTATCTATCTATCTCTCTGTGTCGCATACAAATACTTAAAGGGCCGAATGTAAACGAGTCTGCGTGCCCAATGTGTTACCCTTTGAAAACAAGTTCATCTTCTCTTTCTCTCTCTCTCTCTCTCTCTCTCTCTCTCTCTCTCTCTCTCTGTGTGTGTGTGTGTGTGTGTGTGTGTGTGTCGCATACACATTCTTAAAGGGCCGAATGTAAACAGGTCTGCGTGCCCTCACTCTTTCTTTGTAACTCTCTGGCTTGATTAGGAAATCAAGGGCTGTTCTAGTTTTTTTGTCTGTTATGGGTGGATTTTGGATCAGCTGGTCACTGTTCTCATCGGTCACAAATGGTCAGAGCCAATTTTCCTTAAAGCTCATATCGGGAAAGGCAACTGATTCAGATTTGGTTGAATCAGGACTGTTGCATGGTGTCGTGAAGTGATCAAACCCAACCGTACACATTCGACTATTTGTGACGTTAACGCCTTTAGCGGGCAGATCACATTTCAAATATAGACCCGTCTGGTGGGTAAATAGTCCATCATATATATTTATACCTTTATCTGGCGTATTAAGTATTTCTTTATGCTCTAGGTGTCTTGTGAAGTCTATATTTTCAAACTTACAGTTGTGGGTTAGATATTTTCTAGATTAATATTCATATTCCGAGAAGCCTTTTCACTCCTCGGCGTACTGATTTGGGAGCTCCTTTCTTTGTTTCTTTGGAAGCGACGCTAAGTCTTCCCGCTTCATTCTCTGCCAGACTTCCAAGTGATTGGAGGGGTTTCGCCTTTGTGCTTAAATTTTGGTTCTGAACAAAGTACCAGTTTAATCTTTGGAGGAATTCTGAGCTTGGGATGATATCTCCTTGGAGGCCAGGCAGTCAATCAGCAGTCCACAAAATCACATACCACCACAACTCCACCATGGCAGACAACAAGGTGGAAGCCAGAGTGTAGGCATCAGCTTACAGGTCACCCATTTGTCGTTGTTTCAGAGAACTCTCTCCAAGAGCTTGTTTAGGCTCCAGTGGCTAACATACAGCTGTTGCAGGCCACCGATTTGTCATCAATCAAAGAAAACTTTCTTCATGAGCTTTGTTGGGCTCCAGTGAATGCACTCTGTTTGTGACTGTGTTTTTCAAAGCAACTAACAAGGGGAACATTTCCAGGGGAATCAGCCTGTTCAGATCATAATGAACCGATGAGTGCAGTGACGCCAACCGGGATTAGATAAGTAACCCGACTCTATGGTGTGATGCCTTATGCTCTATTTACAGGTCCACTCTGAGTCACTAGGATGATTACAGACTGTCTCGAAGGGTCTCTGGCGGATCCAGCAGTATTGCTCTGGTTTTGATCTCATTATTCTAGTTACTCTTGAATATCTTTGCTTGAGTCTTAATGATATATATGTGTTGCATTTATTACATGCCTTTGGAAGTTTTCATTATTGACCTGGGTATCCATCATTCACTGTTCAAACTATCTAGAGAATTTGTATGTTTAACCATTAATCTTAATCTGGGTTAACATGGCTGTGATATTACAATATCATAGCCTGAGGGCTATGTTCTTATAGTAGTGGGGACATCCAGCCAAGTTTCGCCTAGGAATATTATATATTCTGTAGTCCATAGCTTGTTGCCCAACTCCTGAAATATGTTGGGTGTAAATTGGCCACTGGATACTCTTTAGACCAATACGAGCCGACATTTCAACATTATTCTATTTCAGAGTGCTGTTGGTTCTTAAGGAGAAATCCTTAAAACAGGCACGCGACGCGAGCGGTATGTGACACATAGTCTAGATGGAAACTAGTTGACAGATTAGTGAAAAATTATATCGAAGCTGCGGAGATGTGGTTTTACAGACGAATGATGGGAATACCCTGGACAGATAATAAAAAA
>CAJHNH020002112.1:110605-148105 GCA_905116865.2 Candidula unifasciata
TTCCCCACTGGGTGATAATTGTTCTTTTTCCCTTAAAAGGGTGATTGCCACGTTGTGTTGTGGGCTACAGCTAGGCTGCGATTTCTGCACCTTTCGCCCAAAGACATCCGATTTTAGTTAAGTCACAATTAGCCTCCCCGCGACGCTTCCCAATCAAAAACTATTCGGCGATGACAGAAACTGTTACCTAAGACGGCTTACAGTCCAGTTTAGTTTGGGTGGACACGGATGCCAAGGTCAGTTAAAAATCGCTCCTTCGGAGAGGGAGAGATGACGGGTGCGGGGTATTTGTCTCCGCTATTCGTGAGTATAGTGTACTTTTCACTGTGGTTTCCATCACTGGTTACGTGATGAAGTTTATTTTTTATTTCTATTTCGGGGGCAACATTAAACTAAATAGTCCGTGGCGACAGCATGCGGCGCTAACTCCTCTTTTATACACCAACCTACATATCGCCAGGTGATTATTTTTCAATCCTACGGAGAGGGAGATATGATTGGTGGAAAAAGGGGGGGGGGGGAGATTATGCCAAACACAGTTAGCTGAGAGAGCTAAAAATATTATTTTTAAGTTCTAATTTCTTAACTATTTATATTTTACTACTTTCGCCACGGATGATTTTTCAATCCTTCGAAGAGGGAGATATCACTGCGTCGAGGGGAAAAAGGGGGGGGGAGGGGGTATGACAGAAACGGTTAGCTGAGAGAGCTTAGGATATTATTTTAAAGTTCTCATTTCTTAACCATTTCTATTTTACTAATTTCGCCATGGATGATTTTTCAATCCTTCGGAGAGGAAGATATGACTTCGCCAAGTGATGATTTTTCACTCTTTCGGAGAGGGAGATATGATTAGGGGAGGAGGGGAGACGGGGGTTATGCCAGACACAGTTAGCTGAGAGAGCTTAAAATATTATTTTAATGTTATCTTTTCTTAACTATTTCTATTTTAATAATTTCGCCATGGATGATTTTTCAAGCCTACAGAGAGGGAGATATGACTTCGCAAGGTGATTATTTTTCATTCCTTCGGAGCGGGAGATATGATTTTTGCAAGGTGGGGGGGGGGGGGGTGTGGGTTATGCCAGACACAGTTAGCTGAGAGAGCTTAAAATATTTCTTTTAATGTTCTTATTTCTTAACTCTTTCTATTTTAATAATTTCGCCATGGATGATTTTTTAATCCTTCGGAGAGGGAGATATGACTGGGTCGAGGGGAAAGGCGGGGGGGGGGGGGGGGGGGATATGACAGACACTGTTAGCTGAGAGCTATTTTCTTTCTCTCTCTATTTCACCATTCTGGACCACAGCAACGCGTGGCCGGGTACAGCTAGTCCTAAACAAATAGAGCTTAATTACATAAGACATCCCAGCACAGCATATCGCTATCCAATCAACTATCCAACAACCAGGCTTTGGTAGAAATATTCGATTGTTTCTATGAATGTTTTTTCCGCTCTTTTCTTTCCATTTGAGTTTCTCTGTAATTGTTCAGTAAATTCCAGTGTTTAAATACTGTATCGAATATAGTCACCCCTGTTTTCATCAACTAACCAACTAATCATGAACCAAATAACCAACAACCAGCCAATTATTAATCAACTACCCAAAACACAAACAAACATCAACAAACTAACCAAAAATCATCCAATCATCAACCAACTAACAAACAACCAACCACTCATCAACTACATAAACAATAGCCAACTAGTCATCAACTATTTAACTAACAAACAATCATCTGTTTATCAACTAACTAACCAGTAATTAACTACTCTTCAACTAACTAACCAACAACCAAGTAACCATCCAACGGAATTTAATAAACTAATTAATAAAACAGCCATCAACCAACTAACACACAATCAAGTGGTCAGTTAACCGGCCAACAATCTAACTAACCAAAACACAATCAGCTCATTAATACTAAAATAACCACCATCTGACCTAGGAACCAACAATCAGCCAATCAAATAAAAAGTTTAACCAGCTAAACATCTAATGGAATCCAACGAACCAGTCAACCTTCTAACCAGCCATCTAATGGAATCCAACAAACGTACCAGCCTTCTAACCAGCCATCTAATGGAATTCAACAAACGAACCAACCTTCTAACCAGCTAACCATCTAATGGAATCCAACAAACCAGCCAACCTTCTAACCAGCCATCTAATGGAATCCAACAAACGAATCAGCCTTCTGACCAGCCATCTAATGGAATCCAACAAACAAACAAACCTTCTAACCAGCCATCTAATGGAATCCAACAAACCAGCCAACCTTCTAACTAGCCATCTAATGGAATCCAACAAACGAACCAACCTTCTAACCAGCCATCTAATGGAATCAAACAAACGAACCAACCTTCTAACCAGCTAACCATCTAATGGAATCCAACAAACCAGCCAACCTTCTGACTAGCCATCTAATGGAATTCAACAAACAAACCACCCTAATAACCAGCCTTCCAATGGAATCCAACAAAACAAAACAACAACCTTCTAACCAGCCATCTAATGGAATCCAACAAACAAACAAACCTTCTAACCAGCCATCTAATGGAATCCAACAAACCAGCCAACCTTCTGACCAGCCATCTAATGGAATTCAACAAACAAACCACCCTAATAACCAGCCTTCCAATGGAATCCAACAAAACAAAACAACAACCTTCTAACCAGCCATCTAATGGAATCCAACAAACGAACCAACCTTCTAACCAGCCATCTAATGGAATCCAACAAACAAACAAACCTTCGAACCAGCCATCTAATGGAATCCAACAAACCAGCCAACCTTCTAACTAGCCATCTAATGGAATCCAACAAACCAGCCAACCTTCTAACCAGCTAACCATCTAATGGAATCCAACAAACGAACCAACCTTCTAACCAGCCATCTAATGGAATCAAACAAACGAACCAACCTTCTAACCAGCTAACCATCTAATGGAATCCAACAAACCAGCCAACCTTCTAACCAGCTAACCATCTAATGGAATCCAACAAACAAACCACCCTACTTACCGCTGTCTAATGGAATCCAACAAAACAAAACAACAACCTTCTAACCAGTCATCTAATGGAATCCAACAAACAAACCAGCCTACTAACCAGCCGTCTAATGGAATCCAACAAACGAACCAACTTTCTAACCAGCTATCTCTTGAACAAACTAACACAACACAGCGTGGAGCGCCGCCTTGTGGCATTCCTGGCCAACACCTGATGCCCAAACGTCAACACAAAACACATTCGTCAGCCATCTTGTGTTACCGTTCCCAAAGACTCCAGAACTATCGCCTTGTCTTCCTCCACCGCACCAACTGCGTGTATTTTCTTTTCATTCGTGTTCTGCTAACAGCTTTCTCCCCAACTGGAGAAAGAGAAAAGAAAAGGAAAGCAATGAAGAGACGAGGGAAAAGTTTCACTTCATCCGAAGGGAAATCGTGTACAAAAAACAAACAAGGGTTTTTACCGTTGGTGAAATTTCTCCAGACTGCTCACGTTGAAACAACTTCCGTTTCGATGAACTATCAAACCGTGTGGCACTTCAAAGCAGATCTGTGAACCAAATATTATGTGAATCAGCGACTGCTTTTTTTTTTTTTTTTTAATGTAGGTCCTTTATGTGTTGTGACTAAATATTATATGTGAACCAAGAAATATCTGTAAACCAAGTAATATCTGTGAACCAAGTAATAGATCTGAACCAAGCATTGTATGTGAACATCAGGAAACTGCTTGTTGTGCTGTTATGTTTCAGTCTGTTATGTGATGGAAACCAAGTATTAACTGTAAAGTATTTCACAGTCTTCACCAGTTCAACATCGTTTGTGCACTGGGCTAAGATTCTTCTGACTTAGGCTTGAGTTAGAAGTAGAACCGAGCACGTATGGGTTACACTCTGTGCCATTATGTTGATCCGTTGAATAAACATAAAACAAACATAAACATAAAACCAAATATAAACTGTAAAGTTGGCTGTTTGTTGGAGTTGTTTTATAAATCTAGATTTACTATGCTGGGTGAACTACCAGGGTATGTAAAGTATAGGATCGTTTTCCACGATTTAATTTGTACTGAACTTTTCGTAAAGCAGTGTAAATTACCCCTTTCTACGTTTCAATTCGTATTGAACATTTGGTAAAGCAGAGTAAATTACCCCTTTCCACGCTTTAATAGCACTAAACATTTGGTAAAGCAGCGTAAATTACCCCTTTCCAAGCTGTAATTCGTACTGAACATTTGGTGCTTTAAATTTGTACTGAACATTTGGTGAAAAAACAGTGTAAATTTACCCCTTTGGTATTCGTACTGCATTTGTAAATTACCCCTTTCCACGCTTTAATTCGTACTGAACAGCGTAAATTACCCCTTTCCACGCTTTAATTCGTACTGAACATTTGGTAAAGCAGTGTAAAATTACCCCTTTCCACGCTTTTATTCGTACTGAACAGCGTAAATTACCCATTTCCACGCTTTAATTCGTACTGAACATTTGGTAAAGCAGTGTAAAATTACCCCTTTCCACGCTTTAATTCGTACTGAACAGCGTAAAGCAGTGTAAATTACCACGCTTTAATTCGTACTGAACATTTTAAAGCAATGTAAATTACCCCTTTCCACGCTTTAATTCGTACTGAACAGTGTAAATTACCCCTTTCCACGCTTTAATTCGTACTGAACATTTGGTAAAGCAGTGTAAATTACCCCTTTCCACGCTTTAATTCGTACTGAACATTTGGTAAAGCAGTGTAAATTACCCCTTTCCACGCTTTAATTCGTACTGAACATTTGGTAAAGCAGTGTAAATTACCCCTTTCCACGCTTTAATTCGTACTGAACATTTGGTAAAGCAATGTAAAATTACCCCTTTCCACGCTTTAATTCGTACTGAACAGCGTAAATTACCCCTTTCCACGCTTTAATTCGTACTGAACATTTGGTAAAGCAATGTAAAATTACCCCTTTCCACGCTTTAATTCGTACTGAACAGCGTAAATTACCCCTTTCCACGCTTTAATTCGTACTGAACCTATTAAAGCATGTATAAAATTAGTACTTTAGCTTTATACTATCTTGCGTAGATTAACCAGCTTTCCAGGTGAGTGTAAATTCAAGCATAAATTAGTACTAGACTTATACTATTGTGTAGATTAATCAGCTTTCGGTGAGTAATTTAGTCAGCCACCTTTACCAAATTATGAATTTTGTGTGTGTGACTCTTTTAAGACTGCATCGAAATGGAAGCCAGCGTCATTGTTTGAAGGAAAATGATCCAGTTACTTTTAGATTTGAACCCACCACTTTCGGATACGCAATCGAACGTCTCGTCACGATGGCTCCATGTATTACAATGAGCCAGCCCAATTATAACTATCTTGTAAAGTTCCCAATTATAACTATCTTGCAAAGTTCCTAATTATAGCTATCTGACAAAGTTCCCAATTAAAACTTTCTTGTAAAGTTCCCAATTATAACTATCTGGCAAAGTTCCCAATTATAACTATCTGTCAAAGTTCCAAATTATAACTATCTTGTAAAGTTCCCAATTATAATTATCTTGTAATGTTCCTAATTATAACTATCTGGCAAAGTTCCCAATTACAACTATCTTGTTAAGTTTCCAATTATAACTTTCTTGTAAAGTTCCCAATTATAACTATCTGACAAAGTTACCATTTATAACTATCTTGTAAAGTTCCCAATTATAACTATCTGACAAAGTTCCTAATTATAACTATCTTGTAAAGTTCCCTATTATAACTTTCTTGTTCAGTTCCCAATTATAACTATCTGGCAAAGTTTCCAATTATAACTATTTGTAAAGTTCCCACTTATAACTGTCTTGTAATGTTTCCAGTTAAAACTATCTGGTAAAGTTTCCGAATATAACTATCTTGTAAAGTTCCAATTAAAACTATCTGGCAAAGTTCTCAATTATAACTATCTGAAAAAGTTCCCAATTATAACTATCTGGCCAAGTTCCTATTTATAACTATCTTGTAAAATTCTTAATTATAACTATCTTGCAAGATTCTCAATTATAACTATCTTGTAAAGTTCCCAGTTATAACTATCTTTCAAAGTTCCCAATTATAATTATCTTGCAAAGTTCACACTTTTAACTGTCTTGCAATGTTCCCAGTTTAAACTATCTGGCAAAGTTCCCAATTATAACTATCTGGCCAAGTTCCTATTTATAACTATCTTGAAAAAAAAGTTCCCAATTATAACTATCTGGCCAAGTTCTCATTTATAACTATCTTGTAAAATTCTTAATTATAACTATCTTTCAAAGTTCCCAATTATAATTATCTTGCAAAGTTCACACTTTTAACTGTCTTGCAATGTTCCCAGTTTAAACTAACTGGCAAAGTTCCTATTTATAACTATCTTGTAAAATTCTTAATTATAACTATCTTGCAAGATTCTCAATTATAACTATCTTGTAAAGTTCTCAGTTATAGCTAACTTGCAAAGTTCCCGATTATAACTATCTTGCAAAGTTCACACTTTTAACTGTCTTGCAATGTTCCCAGTTTAAACTATCTGGCAAAGTTCCCAATTATAACTATCTTGCAAAGTTCATAATTATAACTATCTTACCAAGTTAAACAATTATAACTAATTTGCAAAGTTCCCAATTATAACTGTCTTGCAAAGTTCGAAATTATTACTAGCTTGAAAAGTTGACCAGGGCAACTGGGATCCCATCCAGCTGGATTGGCATTCAGCCAGCAGTCGTGTCTAGCACCTAGGTTGCAACTCCAGTGTGGGGAAAATAGTCACCATTACTACATTATTCGTTTATGGCAAGGCTATTTAAGTGTTGGCTCGCGGGAGGAGGGTGGTTGGGGGGAGGGGGGGGGGGGTCTAGCCCTCAGAGTCCTGGTAAGTGACAAGCATGTCAATGTCAGTAGTTTTGTATTAATGATCTAACTACAATGGTGGCTATCGATTCCCCTGTTTTCAACATCGTAGCCCCCGAGTAAACTTATTTGAATAGCCATGCTTTATAGAAACTAACAAACAAAAAAAACTGTAAAAATAATAAATTGTATGATGTTTCGCTGCTTTGTGATACTTAGCAAATATCTGCTTGTAATAAGAATAGTTTAGGCGAGATCGCATTAATGGCATTCTTAGGAACATACGATATAAACATGTCTGAAAAGAATTGCATTTATTCAACTAATGACTATGTAGGCATAATGACTCCTGATTTCCCCCCCCCCCCCTTCCTACCCCACAACCCACCACCACCACCATCAACCATAATTCTTAGGTGAGATGGAACTTATCTTTGGAAATTTGGGGGAAGGAGGCGGTTTCAAGTGGTTCCCCAAACATGAATAGGCGTTTAAAAAGTATTTTTGTTATATTTGTTTTTACATTCAGTATCTTTCTCAGACAGACTATGGAAGTGGTTTTTTTTTTTTTTGCCTGACGTCTGAATACACTCCAAGTTTCACAGGCATACAGTATCACTGGAAAATTGCAGCTCTGTATACCTTCAGTTTGGTTTGCAGACTGATGCCACTACGATGCCAGACATTCGTGCATAACCTGCCAAATGTGCATTGTCGAAGGTGACATTCTGAGACAATGTGCTACCTAGGTATGTGAATCTATCCACAACCTTTAATTTTTTGCGTTTTACCAGAGTCATTGGTTCATTATACACTTTGCATGGTGCAGGTTGGTACATTTATTTCGGTTTTCTCAGTAGTGAGCGCAAAATTAGTAGAGGCTTTGAAGAATCTGTTCATGTTATACTGCAGATCTGCTTCTGAAATGGCATTAAGAGCACTGTCGTCAGCAAACAGAAGATCCCTAATAATACATAATTTGACTTTGATTTTTGCTTTCAGCTGTCTAAGATTGAAAAGTTTTCCATCGGTGCCATAGCATAAAACACTGCACCTGAGAACATATTCTCAATAGAGTATGTGCGAGTACACCTCCTTGTTTGACAAATACTTTTTAAAGTAGGTGCGAGTACACCTCCTTGTTTGACAAATACTTTATAAAGTATGTGCGAGTACACCTCCTTGTTTGAAAAATACTTTATAAAGTATGTGCGAGTACACCTCCTTGTTTGACAAATACTTTATAAAGTAGGTGCGAGTACACCTCCTTGTTTGACAAATACTTTATAAAGTAGGTGCGAGTACACCTCCTTGTTTGACAAATACTTTATAAAGTAGGTGCGAGTACACCTCCTTGTTTGACAAATACTCAATACTTTATAAAGTAGGTGCGAGTACACCTTCTTGTTTGACAAATACTCAATAGATTAGGTGCGAGTACACCTCCTTGTTTGACAAATACTCAATAGATTAGGTGCGAGTACACTTTCTTGTTTAACAAATACTCAATAGATTAGGTGCGAGTACACCTCCTTGTTTAACAAATACTCAATAGAGTAGGTGCGAGTACACCTCCTTGTTTAACAAATACTCAATAGAGTAGGTGCGAGTACACCTCCTTGTTTGACAAATACTTTATAAAGTATGTGCGAGTACACCTCCTTGTTTGACAAATACTCAATAGAGTAGGTGCGAGTACACATACTTGTTTGACGAATACTCAATAGAGTAGGTGCGAGTACACCTCCTTGTTGACAAATACACAATAGAATAGAAGCGAGTACACCTCATTGTTTGACACCATTACATATATATAAAACGTGATGAGGTCCCATACTCTTGCTCGTTGCGGCCCTCACACCACTGTCTGAAAGTGAGAAAGGTCTTTGTTTGAGCGGCCCTACGCAGGAATCGAACCTCGGAAACTTAGAATATTGCATTCTGAAACAATACCCTAACCTCCAGGCCACAACTGCTGATATGTATGCTCATTTCTGTTTTAAAAAAAGAAAGAAGAAATCACACTGTTCTTTACTGTGATTTTTTGTTTTTCAATTCGCCAATCTTTACAAGTAATAGTCCTGGTGAATCAAGAGGTCCAACATCTCAATCACTCACTTGTCTGATACTTCATAAAAATGAGAACTTTCTGACGCAGAGATCTATTTGAAAGCTCTTTAGAACGTTCATTTAGACAAATCAATGAGATCATAATAAATGAAATCATCTTTCCCTTGGAATCCATGCAGACGATTGTGTTGCCTTTCACAACATAAGCCTGTGTTATCTTATGGAATCTGAGGTACCCAGGTCAAAGCATCACAACATCATATTTATTCTGCGCCCATCACTAGATGGACACAGCTTAGAATCGAGATGTTTTAATATCCCAGTTTAGACGAGCCATGTTTTTCTTATCCCTTCTATAAACTTTCGAGACCATTCACATGGTAAGATAGAAGACACAAATGTTGATCGTAGATTTAAAGAAAAGACAACCAAACATCAAGTGTTTATACGATCAGAAATCCTGATGACAAAACCATAGAAAGTGGGCTTCTATAATTATTGTGATCGAAATTGGGTAGAAGGGAAGGGAGCGTGATTCAAGTCTAGTTATTGAAGGCGGGAGACGCTGCCAGCAACGGAAATGGGAAACGGGTAGGAAAGTTGAAACTTGGACACATCTGTATGGATCTATAACTACTTACATCGGATATCTTTGGACACAAGCCAGCAGGGAAATCCGGCCCATCTTTTCGCTTGATGTGGCTTTGCGGGCATTCAATTAAAGTAACATAAACATTCCATGGCATATGTTGCTTTTTACAAAAGCCAGTGCTTTTGCCCCCGGTGGAAGACGAGAGCAGTTTCCCTGATTTGGTTGGCAAATGAACACACAGTAGTGACAGAGACAAGCGATGTGCAGGGAAAGAGAGGAAGACAGATATTAGTGAATCATCATTGTCATGTAGCAGGTCCTTTACAGAACGTCGCTCTCATCACGGTCTGCCCAAAAGCAACCCGGTCTCTCGTCAGCTCTCCCGTCTCGTGCACTTTCATATTCAAGGAGTCACTTATATCTTGTGCCCATCTTCGTGTTGGTTGGCCCCTGCCTCTCCTTCCTGATACCATGCCTTCTGCTATTATGTTTCTCAGTCCGATATGACCAAAGTACTTCAGCGTTCAAGTAAAGATATTGTTTATTGGCAAATCTTCCTTGACGTTCAGATCTGTTAAAATGTCAATGTTTATTACCTTCTTTTTATATGGCATTCTGAGAATCTTTCTTTAGCATTTCAGCACAAAAGCCCATACTTTCTTTCATAAGGGCTGGGAGATAGTCCACAACTAACATCCGTGGGTTGCTATAGGTAAATTGCTATTGGTAAATATACATAGAAATTGGAAAGAGATGGCAGTACTGGGAAACTGTCAAAGACAGTGATGAAAAGAAGGTAGAACGACAGAAACAACACTTGCAGATAGAAAGAGATAGGAAACTGACACAGATGGAGAGAAAACAGGTTAGTAATAAGACCGAGACAGAGACACTGGAAAATACATAAAGGAATTTGGAAAAGAGACTGCAAGATTTGAAGAAAGACAAAAAATTGTAATTAAAAAAAGGGGGGGGGGTTAGAATGACCAGACAGACACACACAGAAATGCAAAGGGAAAGAAACAGAGATACAGGATGAAACAGAGATACGAAGAAAGAAATAATGCCATAGTACTGTAAAAAAAAAAGACCACAACAGCAATTACACCCCTGGGTAGAAGAGACAAGATTCTTGGTTAATAATTGATGAAAAAAGCAATTATAAGGTAGTTTCGTTGGGAACAATCTGTATAAAGGGAATGTGTGTCGGGGGGAGGGGGGGGCTGGATAGCTGATATTCATTCGGGGAAAAGAACGCAGATGTTGACAGAGCCACACAAAAAAGGAATGTCAGGATTTGATAGAGGGAGACCCTGGAGCAATTAACCACAAAGATTCGATCGACAGTCTTGGTTTAGTCTCACGCAATCTGGACATAGGTGAAGGAAATAATCATCTTGGCTTGGCTATCACAAGAGTTTGAGCTACACAAAGACATTGTAATCTATACAGAATATAGGGACAGCAATGAACACATTGCTGGAGTTAGCTACTCACTATAAAGGGTAGACAGATCTATTCACAATTGTATACTGTAATCTATTTAGAATATGTGGAACTAATCAACGCACATTGGAACGAGAAATATAATTACTATATTCTTCTTCTCAAAGTCTATGCCGTGTGGCGTTGGTAGTCACGACTATCCTCAACCTTCTTCCTCGTGTATTTTCAGTCAACTCTGACACAGAAGATCTTCCATGCCATGATATCAAACTGTCCAACATCTTTTCTTTGTGTCTCCCTCTACCTCTCCTCCCCTCCAGCTTTCCCACCGTCACTATACACTCCCGTTTTCTTCTTCTCATCACATGAACAAAAAATGCAGAAAGCCTCGTGCTAATGTGGACAAGTAGTTCCTTTTGTGAGTCAGTTTCTTTCAAAACATACTCATTACTCTTTTTATCTGTCTATTCTGGTCATTCGTCTACAAAACCACATCTCTGCAGCTTCCAAATAATGTTTCACTAACCTACCAACTGTCAATGATTCACTTCCGCATATTTGTATATTATTATTGATAAAAGGTAGAAAGTTATAAGGAATATAAGGAAGTATGAAACTATACACTCCAGAAGGAAAACATTAACGTATTGATGATATAAGACAGTAATCTTCACAAGGCAAATTTGGTAACACTATGGTAGAACATGTGGAATTTACTAATATTCGGTTTTTTTTTTTTTAATTAATATAAATATACGTTTAAAACTGTATTCCTTTGTTTGTTTAAGGAGTTTATTCAAATGTTGTTGTGGTACAGTATACAGTCATCATGCATTATAACAAAATGAAACAAAATGATCTTATAACATTGGCAACTACAATGAAAAGACGAAAAATGCAATGGTATGGACATGTAATAAAATCTAACAGCCTCTCAAAAACAATACTACAGGACTCGGTGGAGGGAAAGAGAAGAGGAAGTAGACCAAGAAAAAAAACCAAGATATAGAAGTTGACTGACTGGACAGGCTTTAGGCAGGCAACCATGAAGTTCATCTTATCTGACCGTCAAAGGTGGAGGGATTTGATCAGACAGGCAACAGCATCGACACGAAGTGTTACGGGATGATGATGGTGATGATGATGATAATGATTATAGTGATGATGATGATGATGATGATGATGATTTTGATGATGATGATGATGCTGGTGATAATGATGATGATAATGATGATGGAGATCATGATGATGATCTTACTCCAGTGCTAAGTTAACGGTAGATTCGGACAATGACATATGAGAAAAGACGAACTGAAAATCACTAAACAGAAAGTCAAGAGGATCGACTTCACTTCATATAATTGTATCTCACATGTTTTCGTCTAATTTCACAGAACAACTAGCCGCCTGTCAAAACGTCACTCGAAGCATGAACTCGTAGCTCCAGAGGCGACCCAAGGATCTCCGTGAAGACTGCACTGATGAACTAATCGACGCGTCCGTGATACGAATCATCTACCTTCAGAGCCCCACTTCTCATGATGCTCTAGACCATTTGTCTTCAAAAATTGTCTGTGTGTGTGTATGTGTGTGTGTGTGTTTGGCGCCACCTTGAGTTCATGGCAAGGACCCACCCCCCCCCCCCCCACCTTCCCGCCTCTTTCTCTCCCAGAATTAAAAAAAAATGTGATTTTTAAAAAAAATGGATGGGGACAAAATCCCAGAAATTATTAACTTCACTCTCTGGCACATTTTTTCAAGTATTTCTTGTTCTGCATTTATTGCTATGCCCCTGCTGGATTTGGTGCAAAAACATCCTAGTTATATCGTTCTCAGATCTTCTTAAGCTGTGCCCTGTCCACTGCTATCGTCTTTTCTTTATCTCTTGATACCCGCATTTAGCACGGAAATCAGCCCTGTCACAAAACTGACCCTACCGGTATCCATACTAAGCTGATGATAATAATATTAGTAGTACTAATAATAAACTGCAAGAAGAAAGTCAATCTAAGACGCGAAACAACTATTACTACCAAGGACAAAGAAGATTGCAGCTTCTACAGAGTGACTTCTCTGCCAAATAGATTGTATTGCACATTGTAATAACAGCATGCTAAGGTTAGTTGCGTAACCTTTATAGTACGTTGTAGAGCCAGGGGCTGTTGTGTGGTTTTTCTAGGCAAATTTATGTCCAGTAGTTTGCCAATTTTCCGGACGGTGGGCTTTCCTGATACCACTGTCGAAACCAACACAAGGCGCGTTGTCCGCAGATGGGATCGATCCCGGAATCGCGGCATTAGGAAGCGTTCGCATCAACTTAGCCACAGAGCCGCCACTAATAATATGCATGCATTTGTTCTTTTCTTTGACGATTATAGATAGCATGCTTCTAACAACAATACAATTTTAAGAAGAAGAAAGAGTCAGTCTGAGAAGCAGAACACAGTAATTACAACAAAGAAATAGCAAAAGAGACTGTTGCTTCCACTAAGTGACTCCTCTGCCAAATAGTTTGTGTATGTAAATAGTAATTATAGCATGCTACTAAAAACAATAAATTTTAAGCAGAAAAAAGAGCCAGTCTGAAACGCAAAACTCAGTAATTACAACAAAGAAAGGGCAAAAGAGACTGTTGCTTCCACTAAGTGAATCCTCTGCCATATGGTTTCCGTCCCAGCTCTCTGGGAATGTTCACTTATTGGGGCATCGAAGATCGATTCAGGGGAAATAATTAAATAACCCCGATTTCCGTGTTTGCGCAGTGATTTGGGGTACTCGTTATCGGCGTAATAATACGTTCCTGGACGTAGCCAGAAACCCGAACTACTGACATTTGTGGTCAAATGAGAATTATATATAGCTGCTCACTATATTTCCCTTTCTCCTTCTCTCGGGTGCTCGTCGAGTCTTTGTCCTTGATTGTTTCCTCTGTGTGTCAAATTGCGATCTGTACGTTTCCTGCATGTTTAGTCCACTGTGCTGGAAAAATCCGTTCATGAAACCGAGAAAAATTTTCATTTAGCAAAACTGAATGTTGCTCTGCAACTCTTCTTCTTCTGCTTTAAAAGAGCACCTGGCACGTTCTTGTGTGGTATACAATAAAACTGCGATATCTGTTCCTGTCCCCCTCCCCCCTTTTCCTCCCCCACGACGCCCTAAAACAGTACGCCAGACGTCACACAGAGTTCAACAATACTGACAATGTACAAGCTGGCTGGAACGAACATCCTTAGAAGCTGTTAAGTTTGCGATAAGCTGGTCGAATGAAGTAGATTCTCTCGACTTGAACTTTCAATGAATTCCCCTTGTCCAAGGTTGCCAAAAATATTTGGGGAATGGTACTAAATATTTTTTGAAAAGATACCGCATCACACCAGAAGGTAACAAATTTAAAAAACCGTCGTTAAAAACACACATACATACATAGTCACATACATACATACAATCATACATGCAGACAGAACGACATACATACATACATACATACATACATACATACATAATACATACATACATACATACATACATACATTACATACATACATAACATACATACATACATACATACATACATACATACATACATACATACATACATACATACCATACATACATACATACATACATACATACATACATACATACATACCTACATACATACATACATACATACATACATACATACATACATACATACATACATACATACATACATACATACATACATACATACATACATACATACATACATACATACATACATACATACATACATACATACATACATACATACATGCGTTTACCATTAAGTCGACTGTCTGTACTCCCCAGTACATTACCCGGTGCACATTTTAGGCTAGCGTGATCTGGTTAAATTTGACCCCCCCCCCCCCCCCCCCCCGACCCCCAAATGTCGTCTTCTTGTTCTATTCGTTCTTCTTGTTCTTCTTTTTCGCGTTCACCGGCTGTAAAGTTGTAGTTGTTAGTCTCATCTTGACTTTAGTCCTATTGCAAAACAGGACTTCTGCGTGCACATCCTTTTCACACGTCTGGCTTTTTTATTATGGAGACTGTTGGTTCATTGCCTCTCAAGCAGATGCAACTGCGAAGGAAACCCCTTATCAGTCGACTCCTACGACATGCTTGCAATTGAAGCACGGGGAAGCTGCACAGAAAAATAATATGTCGTAAAGCAGAACTGAACATTAGAGCGTCAGGTCATCTGTGCGTGCTAATCAGTCTGGTAGTCTGGTATGCTAATCAGTAACTACCGATGCGTGATTCTTGCTTGATCCTTTGTTTACTGCATTACACACAGTAAATACCAAGATATGTTGGACGCGTACACTTCTGATAGAGTATCGAAGGCTTAGGCTGTTTGCCTCATCTTTTGAAAGTAGTGGGTTGGTTCGCTCACGGACAGACAATCTGCAAAGAAACCGAGCCGTATAGGGCAAGAAGACAAAGCTCTTGACTTTCAACCTTTAGGACTTGAGGGCATCAACTAAGTGTCACAGCGAACGTGACACCCATAATTACATGAAAAGGTCGTAGGTCGTGGCCTTTCCAATAGCAAGAAGGCTTGGTGATTAAGAAATCAGAATTTGATAAAAATTGGAGGGAAATCTAAAGGGTTTATGCAGGACTCTGCCGTGATATGTTACATAGAAGCGGCTGCACCGTTATTTTGTGATAGAAATCTAACTGTCTTTTTACTCAAGTGTGTGTCTTCATCACTTTGTAGTACTCCTAGGCGGACATTTCTTCATTCTCGTAGGGCACTGTCACAATGCTTTATATCCTATTTGATAGTGTCATGAATGTTCTTTCATGCACATGTGTTTCAATGTTGTAAAACTTAAATGTTGATGTTACCATTGAAATTTAATGAACTATCATGTTTTTGAAATCACAAGCGTGAAGATAACTTGGGCAATCTTTTCACGTGTGGTTAATGTGAATCTGTATTACATACAGCTAACACACTGAAATGTGTTTAACTCTCAGGAGGCTAATGCGGAGATTGATCCCGGAGAGTAAATCCAGGAGATTTGTTATTTGATTCGCCCCAGAACTATTGTTAGCATTCTGGGCGCGTCGATTGTTCCAAGCATAGATTCCAGAACTGGTTCTGTCTGACTGACTGTCATTTTGAGTCTGTACGAGAGATGGCACCTGACGTAGAAGACTTGACTATCATTACAGGACGTGTAGAGGAAGGCAGAAGATGTAACAGTTGGAATGTGAGACATAAGCCCTTCCAAATTGGACAGGAGTGAGTGTGAGCATGAGGGAGAGATGAAATGTTTTATTTAAATAAACATGCTTGATGTTAGTATAATATACATGCTTAGTGTACATCTAGAGCAGATACTACAAATATGCGCTTGTTTCTTCATTCTCCAGTTCCCACATTGGGCAGGGACTAGTAGGCATCCATTATTTGACGACCGTCGAGTGTAAAGACCTGCAGAAAGCAGTGAGGACGACAAACTGGAAAAGATAGGCAGGGTCTCAAGCCGAGAACTGTCCTGACGAGCTAAGTTATGTACAACTTTAATGTCATCTATAACATCACCTCAACTCTACTAGCCTAAACAAGTTCACTTTAATTTCGATTTATTCAAATAAATCATGTTTGATGTTGGTACAAACTAGTTGAGTAAATTGTGTACTTAGGTTCAAGTGTCTTTGTGCATATTAGTTTACTTCAGCTAACAAATATTTAAATCACTTGATGGGGGCTTTTAAGTAATGCCAGGAGAGGAGAGCAGTCGGAGGGGTTAAATGAGCACCTGGATTATATCACAGTGGGTGTATCCAGATATCTATCTATCCCTTCTCCTACTCCTGTGGATACAAGTACAGCAACTTTCATTTCATGGAACGAGACACTCGCTGTTTTCTTGGCTATCCAGGACTGTCTAGGATCAACATAGCTTAGATAATAGTCTAGTTTATCACGTGGGTGGGCATTGTTAAGGTTCAAACCCACACCCTCACTATATCAGTGTATTTACCCACGTGGGCGCGCGACAGAGGCAATGAACCAGCAGTCTGCATTCAATTGAATCAGATCTGTAAAACTGATGCACACGCAACACTCAGGTTCTGGAGCAGGACTGCAGTCCAGAAGTGGACGAACAACCAGAACTTTACGCCAGAGTGTACAGCTGGTGAACGCGAAGAAGAAGAAGAAGAAAAGAAACCAGCCTAAGTTTACGTGTTTCGACATTACCAAAGTGTACTTTACATTTGTCTTTCTCTCTCTCTCTCTCTCTCTCTCTCTCTCTCTCTCTCTCTCTCTCTCTCTCTCTCTCTCTCTCCTCTCGTGTTCTCTCTCTCTTTCTCTCTCTCTTTCCTCTCGTTCTCTCTCTCCTTCTATCCCTATGCACGTGTGTGTATGTGTGTGTGTCTATGTCTGTGTCTCAAACACACACACACACACACACACAAACACACACACACACACACACACACACCCATGCTTACTCGCTCTCATCTTTCAATCTTTTGCGTTTTTTCTCTTTTAGTTGTTCATTGTCCCTTTTCACTTCCTTCCTCTCTCTCTCCCTCTCTCTCCCTCTCTCTCTCTCTCTCTCTCTCTCTCTCTCTCTCTCTTTCATTATCTCTATTTCCTCTGCTATCCCCTCCCCCTATTCTATTTTTATCTGTCGTTCGCTCTACTCATTATCTATCTCAGTTTGTCTATCATTCTCTCTCCCCTTTCTATCACATTATCTCTTCCCTTTTTCTTTCCTTATCTAATCTTTTTCAGTCGTACCCCACCCCCCCAACCCACCCCCCCCCCCCCCCCCCCCCCCTCAATTCCCCACTGTGTGTATACAGGCTTCTCAAGTGGCATACTATTTTCTTGCCCTCTCTGTCTAACCACATATATATTTATATTTTCATTCCTCGCTGACGTTTAATCTTTTAATGCACCATATCCGCGGGAATATCACTTAACTAGATGAGCAGTATTGACATCTGTCACAACACATTTCTAGCCTTTAACCAAACAGACTGGTAATCCCGTAGGATATACTACGCTGAGCATAGCAAATGTGACACATATTATAGTTATATGAGCTGCTGTAACTGGTTCACTTTGTCTCTATTTTTTATGGCTGATATATAATGTTATTATATAACTTCTTAAAGTTATAAGCCAATAACTGATTTTTGAATCAGTAATCAGTTACTGGCTTATAACTTCGAGAAGTTATAGCTTTATAGCTTTTCACTTGTTCTCTTCTTCTTATTGTTCTTTTCTTTTTCTTATTCTCCTTTTTTCGACATCTTCGCAAACTACTACTACTGCTGCTGCTACTACTACTGCTGCTGCAACAAGTACTACTTGTACTACTACTATTATTATTATTATTAGTATTATTATTATTATTATTATTATTATTTCTAATACTTCTGCTGCTGCAAATACTAGTGCCAATTTTCTGCTTTATCGACTGCCGTCTTCTTCATTATGACTATAATGAATATTGTTTGTTGTTAATCATAATCTTCACAATTAACATCGTCTTCATCGTCGGCATCCCTCGTCCTCTACCTGATCCAGCTTTTGCTAATGACTGTTACTCTTTATTTGATTTGTGGAGCTTGATCTCATGAACATCTCATGCCAAGGCATCATATCCCTTCCTGCCTCTCTCTGCTGTGTTTTTCTGTTTACGATGACAACCAGCCTGCCTGTTAGAGTTTCATCCTGTCCTTTTTGTTCAGTTCATTTGGTCTACATCTATCGAAAAGATTTAGACACACACACACTTATGTAAACATGAAGGGATACTGGTATAATCAAAGCCAGATTACCTCAAAAAGCGGCTACAAAAATAATTATACTACAGAGAGGCGGTTGAGAGGGAGAAAAGAAGTTTTATACAGACAGACAGTCAGACATTGATTGATAGACAGATTTAGACAAGCATGAGACAAGCTGACAGGCAATCGGGCAGGTAGATAGATCGGGGTCTAGACAGACATTGATAGACAGACAGACCGATAGACAGAGACAGTTAGACACATACAAAGATGGACAGGCAGATCACAGATTTTGCACATTAACTGACTCTAACTGTTATCATTTGCTCACCGAGTGGGTACCTTCACCGTAGTTGTTTAAAGTGTAAACTAATTTTCAAAAGAAACAAAAAATAAAAGACGGGTAAAAGTGAAAAACAACAGTTGGTTTTTGCAAGTAACGCCAAGTTGGGAAACTCTTACATGAAATTGCACTCAGTCATTTCCCATTACTTCAGGAACATACAGCAATGATCAACACTTTGCTGTTTTTTTTTATATTGGCAAACAAACAGCAAGGAAATTTTAAGTAAATAGTGTCAAATCTGTTTCGATTTTTCTAATGTGGGTTTGTACAGTCCAGCACAACATAACGATGAAGAAATCTTTCAGACGACAAGTGATGGCTTGTAGAAAAACCACGCTATTTTTTTTGAATGAGCAGATGATGCAGACGTCACATCAAATCAACTAAAGGGACGATCTGGCTGGAAATGCATGATTACTGAAAACATGCCTCAACAACTGCTGTCTGGCGCAGAAGTCGTAGGGTATAGAACTGCGCATCTTTGAGGGAAGGGAGGCTAGAGGCACGTCTAGAGTATTGATATTTTCAGCGCCGTATCAAATGTATATAGTGTGTTGGAACATCTCACTATCAATGATTCTCAGTCCTTCTCAAATCAGGAAGTAAGATAGGTAAACTACCTTTCCCACATCAACGGGCGTATGGTACTAGACTCAGATTTTTTTTTAAATACATACATATATAAACCTGGGAGCGCCTGGTGTAGCGGCTAGTTACTCGCCTATGGATCGGAAGGTTGTGGGTTTGGGTCCTCAGGGTACAAGATTTTTTCCCCACACACACAAAAAAAACTTTCGCTTTTATTTTGACTCAGCTTTGAATGAGTTCCACATAGGGAATGAGAATTCTGGCGTCCTAATCTAATCCGTCCCCGTGAGGGACGTAATTTTTCGTTATGTTGAATATCCCACATCGGCGGTTGTTGGGCGCACTAATCTAATCCGTCCTCGGAAGGGACGTAATTTTTCGTGTTTTTGAAGCCCCACCCTGGCTGTTGCCGGGGCCCTAATCCGAATTGTGGCACTTTGTGTCACCGTGTGTTTTTCCCTCGTTGTGATGTCCTGCTGGGGTAAAATGTCGATTAGTCAGTCCGGGGCCCCATTGTGGAGAAAACAAGAACAACCATTGCCTCCCCAACAAGCTTGTGGTACAAGTCGACTAACTGGTTGGTTTCCATCAAAGTCGGAGTGCAAGGAACAACCGGCTGCACACAAATAAACCAGTAAAACGTATGTACACACAAAATGAATGTGAATATCAAAATCAGCTAGCGTTAAGAAAAGACCTGTCTATGTATCTTCTTCTTTAGGATCTTTGTTACCGCTTCGAGTGTCGATAGAGATAAAAGGTCCTGCTTCGTGCTCTTGTGGCTGCTTCCACCATATGCACATCGTAGTGCATGCATACATGCCAATAAATATTATATCTACTTAGATCCAGCAACCCTAGACTTGCTGTAAAATGTATCGTGTCGTCACGTAGCAATAGATTATCAGTAAAACGTCAAAGCCTCTTTTTACGCCATTGAAACGTATAGAATATGTTTGGTTAGTCCTTAACTGAGGTTCTAGCATCACTACAGGCGACCGATAATTGTTTCTTTTGTGTGGCAGTGAGAAATCATACTAAATGTCATTCACTGCCCCATGTGAAAACTAGTGAAAAAACTTGTCAGTCCTAGCAAAATCTCGAAGCTACACAAGTAAACTGAAAATGTATAAAGCAGTAGTCAGGTGTGTCAACACTAACAGTCCCACACCAGAATTCCAGCTTACTTTTGGCGCAAGAGGTAAATTACGAAAGTCGACATCCTACCAAAAGTACACACGATTCAGGGATATATTTACGATTCGGGGATTCATATTTAGCTATATCAGTCGACAATGATGTGGGACATTCTAAACCGATTGATTCCTTATGTGAGCCATCTTTTGTGTTTCCCACAGGGAATACAAATTAACAATACGATTCTAGCTAATATACTCACTGAGCTTCAAGGCATGGAATAGGGTGGCATACTATTATTTTTTTAAGATAGCAAAGGATATAACAATTTGGCGTGAGTTAGTTGAGGGCCTATGCTCCACTGAAGGAATATAAGGGGACCCCGGAATCCACAAGGGATATTGTGTTTGAGGCACACACAAAATGACGGTTTATTTGTGTTGGATGGGGTAGCCAGCTTCGTTTATGATTCCTTGAAAAAGCAGGCCATCAGGCGGCTAAAAAAGGACAGCTTGGAATTTTTGTTTGATTTTATACGATACGATACGAACAATCAGCAAAAAGAAGACAAAGGTTATAGTGCAAAGTGTTATTATCAGAATTGCAGTTTACATTGATGGTGAAGAGCTTAAGACAGTTGACCATTTTACCTATATAGGATCCACGGTAAATAGCAAACTATTGCTGGACCAAAAAATCAACATCAGGATAGGTTTAAGCAGCAACAACAATTAGCAGATTAACAAAAACAGTTTGAAAGAACAGAAAGCTCACGGTTGAATCAAAAACTTCTGTCGATCAGACTTGTGTTCTCAGCACTCTGTTTTATGACAGTGACACTTGGTCAACTTATTCGCACCAGGAGAAACGGCTAAATAGCTTACACTTGCGATGCCTAAGAAAAAAAAAAATACTTGGCATTAAGTAGCAGGGCATGATCACTAACAGTGAGGTATTGGAAAGAGCAGGTATTACAACAGTCTTCTCAATGTTCAGTCTACACAGGCTGAGGTGGCTGGGTCACATCTGAAGAATGGAGATTGGAAGAGTCTCTATGGTGAATTAAAGACGGGTAGAAGCTGTTAAGGCCGACCTCTACTACAATATAAAGATGTGTGCAAGAGGGACATGAATGGTGCAGGTATTGAGGTGGACTCGTGGGAACAAAATGTCATGGACCGTATTGTGTGGAGGGGGCACACCAGGAAGGAAATGAAAATGAAGGAAGAAATTATTACAGAAAGGAAGAGAGCTGAGAGTCTGAGAAGAAACACTTCTTTTTCTTCCTCTTCAGCATTCCGAGCCCTTGAGGTTCATTGCTGCAGATATCACCCGCCTCCATTCATCTCTCTGGTTGGCTTTCTCTTTCCAGTCGGTAACACCAAGTGTTTTCAGGTCTGTCTGGAGAAGAAACACACTAAACACAAATGTTGACAACAATGATCCTGAAATGTCTTGCCATCATTGTGGAAGACTTTTCTTAACGCTGGCCGGTCTTGCTAGTCACACTCGCCATCGCCATAGGCTGTAAGTCCTCATAGTGCAGCATAACACTATCTTCCGGACAGTCGGCGCTGTGTCTAAGTCGATGCGAACGCTTCGTAATGCCGGGGTACCAGGTTCGATCCCAGCTGCGGGCCATACGCCTTGTGTTGGTTTCGACAGTGGTGTCAGGGAGCTGACCGATCAGAAAGTAATGGCAAACTACTGGACTTTAATTGCCTAGTGAAACCACACAACAGCCATCGGCTGATGGAGGTGGTTCTGCAACGTCCTGTAAAGGATACGCAACTAACCTAACCTAACTAATTAACAATATGGTTCTTGCACCATATATCCTATGAACTTCAAGGCATAGAAAGGATAGCATAATATAAGTTTCAGGAACATGTGGACAAAAGGGAGCTGCCGTCGTGTAGCGAATAGAAGCTAGCCTGCGGATCAGAAGCTGAATTTTTTTGTTTTTAAATGACCTTGGCTCCCAAGCAAATTAAGCCTGGAGTGGATTGGATTGGCTTTTTACCCCACCAGGACATCACACAAGCGATAAACACCCGATGACACAAAGTGCCACCATGCGGATGAGGATCACCGTGGAGAGGTCCCAGAAACCGCGTTCAGACATTTGGCCATAATGATGACCTGCCTATATTGCGGCCCCTGGCAAAAGCCAGAGTGGGGCTTCAAATAACAAAAAATAACGTCCTAAGAAGGACATATGGAATGACCTGGAGTGGATATCAGGGTTTCAGTAAAGGCAGCAGGCGTGATGCTGACCACATTAGTCTATAAAATTTAGGTTTACACCTATGTGCCCAATACACTGAAGGCGTGGTAGGGGTCCTTTACTTTACTTTACTTACGTGAAGGCTGACATGTCTACGTTTGCTACTTGGCGTAGAAGGGTAATACAGTCAATGCAAACCACATTGAATACGCACACGTTGTGTGTGTGTGCGTGAGTGTGCATGTGAGTTAAACCCCTTCACTTCTCCAGGTAAAATTTAAGCCTGCTCGTCGTGTCAGGATTTATACTATCTAATATCAGAGATTAAATGAACTGACACCCAGAGTGCAACGCTTCGCAGATGAAGTTCGTCGCGGATTGACTGCACCAGATGCCCTATGCAGCATACGGCAATACCTCCGCCTTCTTTTTCGAAATTGCTACCCCTGTTCACAACTCGGCTGTCGTCACAAATATATACTGATTGAACTTTGTGATTAGTCACAGCAAACCATAACGTTATCTTTATAAAGACAGTAATTACATCTTGACCTTGTGTAGTAATTAACAGTCTCGGGATTAGGGACTCAAGTAACATAATGATTCTTCACCCCCCCCCCCCCCCCTTTATTTTTCTCAACCAGATTGTGTCGTCGGCTTGTTATTTGCTATTGCGTGCTGCTCACCCGACATCCTATTCACTTCAGTTTCTATTTTGTTTTCTACCGCAGGTGTGTGTGTGTGTGTGTGTGTGTTAGAGTGCGTGTGTGTGTGTGTATGTGTGCGCGCGTTGTCTCTCTCCACCCCCCCCCCCCTCTTTTTTTTAAAAAGTCCTGTGTATTACGGTTTAAAGAAATTCTAATCGTGTTATTAAGAAGTTTTCTCTCTGTATGCCTGTTGATGGTTTTCATTTGTGCAAATTCAGGAATTACGAACTACCCCTTGTCGAATGGGGTGAATTGTTGGCTTTTCTTGTGAGACTTGTTAATTTAATGGTCCTCTCTTGTCAGGCTGGTTAAATTAATTTATTTTCCGGGGCCCTATTATGGTAAAAACAAGAATAGATCCATTGCCTCCTCCTTTACCCCCAAACAAGCATGTCGTATTAGTCGACTAATTTGAGGTGTCATTCGAAGTCTGGCTTCATCTGCCTTAGAGGCAAGGAACCACCAGTCAAAGCAATGTCTTCCCGTTGTGAATGTGAACTTAGAAGACACAAAAACTATTGTGCAATCAATTATTTGTGTCTTCTTTGTTCAAAGGAACCAAGAGTCTACATACAAATAAGCCAGGTGTGTAAAACGGATGTGCGCGCAACACACATGTCCGGGAACAAGACTAAAGTCAGCAGGTGGACGAACACCCAGAACTTACCGTCAGAGTTTAGGTCGGTGAACGCGAAGACGAAAAAGAAGAAGAAGGGTTGATTGGTGAAAACTTCAACATGCACATCGTAAGAAGTGACTAAGGGGGTTAGAATAAAACCAGCTATTGTATGCAGTAGAAAAACTGCGATTGTGAAAATCGAAATAACCATTCTTCTTCTTCTTCTTCTTCTTCTTCTTCTTCTTCTTCTTCTTCTTCTTCTTCTTCTTCTTCTTCTTCTTCTTCTTCTTCTTCTTCTCTTCTTCTTCTTCTTCTTCTTCTTCTTCTTCTTCTTCTTCTTCTTCTTCTTCTTCTTCTTCTTCTTTTTCTTCTTCTTCTTCTTCTTCTTCTTCTTCTTCTTCTGCTTCGTCTTATTATTATTATTATTATTATTATTATTATTATTATTATGTTGTCTCATTGATGCCAGGCTGTAGCCCATGTGTCGTGGTTAACCATTAATAAACATTAAACATTCAAAAGACAAAGAAGGAAGAATAACTCAACAAATCATTGCTATTAACTATTTTAATTTTTTTAAACAATTTTTTTTCAAACATGAAAGCAAGAATGCTCCTTGCTATCTAGCATTCTTCTTCTTCTACCTTTCTATCCCCCAATAGAGCATAGACCCTCAACCAACTCGTTCTATCCTTCGCCATTACACGAGGCTCTCCCTATGTCCTTCCCATCTTTCTAACTTCATTCTCCAGCTCTCTTCTCCATGTTTTTTTTTGCCTTCCCTTATGCCTATGCCCCTATGGGTTCCAATGCAAAGACATTCTAGTTATGCTGTTCTCCTGTTTTCTCAGCGTGTGTACTATCCACCGCCAGTCTTCTCCTTACCTCTTGGTCCACTGGAGCCTGTTTAGTTCTCCCAAAGTTCTACATTAGTTATTCTATCATACCATTTTATTCCCTCGATTCTGCGCAGTCACCAGTTAATGAATGTCTGTAATTAGTAATTTATTAGTAATTGTCTTAGTTGTTCTCCATGTTTCCGCCCCATACAAAAGTACTGATTTGACATTAGAATTAAAAATTTTTAGTTTAGTATTTCTTTTAATTTCTTTTGACCTGCACAAATTCCCTAGTGCTATGAAAAGCTCCTCTTGCCTTTTGTATTCCTATTTTAATATCTCTATCAGTTCCTCCATTTTTATCTACATTACTGCCTAAATAGGTGGACGACTCCACGTCTTGAAGTGGGGTGCCATTAAGAGAAACCACACTACTATTTGCCTGATTTATTCTCATTATCTTTGTCTTTCCTTTTTGGATTTTCAGACCAAGCTGCTGTGATCTCGCATCAAGTATATTTAATTTATCTTGCATCTGATTCCGCGAATGGGACAGAAGAGCGATATCATCAGCGAAGTCCAGATCATCAAGCTGTTTTGTAGGGGTTCACTGAATTCTATTTTTGGTGTTAGCAGTTTAAAGTTTTCATAATCTAGTCTATAACCAGAAAAAAAAAGAGAGGCGACAAAAGACATCCCTATCGCACACCTGTTTTTATTTGAAATGTATCTGTTAGATTTCACTTACGAAGAACTCGACATTTCATGTCTTTATATGTTGCCTTTACAAAGTTAATAATTTTCTGTGGAATTCCATAGTGGCCCATCAATTTCCAGAGAGATTCCCTATCAATGCTGTCAAATGCTTTTTCATAGTCTATAAATCCAATGTAAAGTGGTGAGTTTAGTTCAATGCTTTGCTATATTATAATAAGGGCTGTACCGAATAGTGATTTTCACTATTCGGCCGAATACGAATAGCTTGACCAACTATTCGGCCGAATACGAATACGAAAAGTGCATCATCATCATAAGGTGCTTTGCCAACTGGCATGGGCGATTATGCCTCGCCACAATCTGCAGCATGTATTAGTTCAACAAGACTGTCAAGAATCTTCTCTCGTTGCCTTCCTCTATCCCTCCTTCCACATATCTTTCCAGTGGTCACCACATGTTCCATTTTCCCTCATCTTATAACATGGCCCAAAAATGATGACTGTCTCCTTCTGATGTCTGTGAGTAGTTGTCTTCGGGCTCCCGCCTCTTTCAAAACTTCTTGGTTGCTTTTGTTGTTGTTGCTTTTCGCGGTATTTTAAGCATTGTTCTGTAAAACCATATCTCTGAGGCCTCAAGAAATTGTTTGGTCTGCCTACCGATTGTCCAGGACTCACAGCCATATGTTAAAACTGGATGTATGTAGCAAGCATGAATTCTTTTTCTAACCTTCAATGACAAAGATATATTGTATACGATGTTCTTAATTTTATAAAATACAGTTTTTGCCTGTCCTATGTCGGCTCTGTGGCTAAGTCGATGCGAACGCTTCGTAATGCCGGGATGCTGGGTTCGATCCCGGCTGCAGGCCATGCGCCTTGTGTTGGTTTCGACAGTGTTGTCAAGAAAGCCGACCGCCCAGGAAACAATGGCAAACTACTGGACGTAAATTTGCCTAGAAAATCCCCACAACAGCCAGGAGGTGTTGGGGTTGATAGTGACATCCTGTAAAGGATACAACAACTAACCTGCCTTTCCTGTTTCTGTTTCTTATTTCAGTAATGCATCTTCCATCTGATGTTATCTATGTTCCCAGATACTTAAATTTCTGTACTTGTCCCAAAAAAAAAAACCATTGACTTTTATTACACATTTAGGAATAATTATTTTATTTGACACCACCACTACTTCTGTCTTCCCACTATTCAAACAAAGACCCATTCTTCCACTTTTGAGTAGTGTGTAAAATAGATCTAAAAACACATCCACAATGTCAAATGTACGCTGAAATTTTACTTCACAAAATGTAGTTCGGAATAGTTAACATCTAAAAACATTTCATGTTTTGCATCCTTCAGTCAGTCAGTCTGTGATAACTAATACCTATGAATTAAAGTATTCTTAGTTTTATAACAAGTAACTAAACTTGTAAATTGTAACTGACAGCTTAGTTAATCCATTAAAGCATCCTTAGCTTTCAACAACAACAAAAATCGTTCCATGTTGTCAGCATAAAGGCAGCTTCTTGTTTCACTAAAGGTATTTCCAGCTTAATAAACAGACGTTCACTTGGTACGCTCGTAGGTGGTGCACAAAGATAACGTTTGACAGTATGAACCAAGGTTCGAAATCTTGATATGTTTACTTTCCACCAGTCCAGAAACGGGTGTAAGGTAACCACTATTCGTATTCGGCCCGACCTCAACTATTCAGCCGAATACTGAATAGTTATTAGGTCCACTTTTCGGCCCCGAAGCGAATACGAAGCGAATACTCGGTACAGCCCTAATTCTAATACGTAATGTGGCTATCTGATCAGTACAGGATCTGTTTGACCGAAAACCTGCCTGTTCATCTCTTAGCTTTTTATCAATAGCCTCTTTTAATCTTTCCAAAATAATTCTACCTAATATTTGTCCAGGAACTGACAGCAACTAATTCCTCTATAGTTTTCATACTCCTTTAGATCACACTTTTTGGTCAGTTTCACAAGATATCCTTCTCTCCAGTCTGCTGGTATTTCTTCGGTCTCCAAGACTTTACTAAATAATCTGTGTAGTAATTCTGTTGATGTGTTTATGTTGGCCCTAATGGCTTTAGCTGGGATACCATCTGGGCCAGCCGCCTTTCCTTCCTTGAGAAGATTGATAGTTTTTTTCTAATTTCCTCTTTAGATGGTATCTCACAGTTGATATCTGGATTCATTTCTAGAGGCTGGATATCTGGGAGAACCTATGGACCTGGTATATTTAAAAGCATTTCAAAATATTCAACCCATCTGTCTATTTGATCTTTGGTGTTAGTAAGTACCTTTCCTTGACTATTTTTTATCGATCCAGTTTGCTGACTATATTTACCTTCTAATTTTCTTGTGTTACTGTAAAGTTCTCTGAGTTCCCTTTTGCTGCTGCTGTCTCCGCTACTTGTGCTAGGTCATTTAGATATTTCACTGTATCTGCCTTATTACGCCTCCTAACTTCCTTTTTGACTTCTGTGTGTTTATCCTGAGCTCTAGCTTTAGCAGCTCTAGTTGTGCTATTGTTTAAGTCTGTCTTTTTACTTTTCCTTTCTTCAATAAATTTAATGGTTTCTGGTGTTATCCACGCTTTATGGTTCCGTTCTTTCTTGTCAAGAACTTCTACACAAGATTCATTCCAGATTCCTTTGATCTGATCCTTGCAGGCTTTTGTGCTTACATCTTCAGCTAACTGCTGCAACACCTGGTACTTATTAGAGACTGTAACTGAAAACTGTTCCTTAACTTCTTTATCCCTGAGATAACCTACATTACATTGGTTTCTATGATTATAAGATGTTTTATATCTTTTAAGTTGCACCTTGATTTTACTTACCACCAGGAAATGGTCAGTAAATACATCGGACCTCTGAAAGCCCTAACATCTAAACTTTTTGGTAATACATAGGTGATCAATTTGATTAGTTGTCTTATGGTCTGGTGATTCCCTTGTTGCTTCGGGTATTCTTTTATGGGGGAAAATACTTCCACCAATAACATACTGGTTTCCTGCACAAAAATTTATGAACAATTCTCCATTTTCATTCATTATTCCTAGACCATGTCTTCCCATAATTTCTTCATAAACTGTGTTGTCTGATCCTATCTTAGCATTCAGGTCACCCATCAACAATTTTTTAAATGCCCTTTCTTTCACTGTTTATAATAATTTGATGCTGCATGTAAAATTCTTCCTTAACAGACGCATATCTATCATTTGTTGGTACGTAACACTGTATTACCGACATGTTCACTTTCTTATTCGCTGTTTTAAATGACGCTCTTGTTATTCTGTTTTTTTTTTTTTTTCTTTCTTTTCTTTCTCTTTTTGACTTATCCATGGTTGGTTGGATGGTTGGTTGGTTTTTGTGGCTATTGTTTTTACAAAATGAGGCAGCCAACCTCAAGCCCAACCCTACCCTTAGTCGCCTCTTACGACATGCCTGGTAGGATGCAGTGTCACTATTCTTTGCTTCCCGTGAGGGCCCCGGTGACACACGGGCATCTCTAGCATTCCTCAGCAAGAAAACCATGGGATGCTGCGGTATTTGTGTTTTTAGTTACCTGGTTTTGTTTAATTCATATTTTCTTAACATAATTATTAGTTCTCTTCTTAGTATTGTCTGTAACCTTTTTTTTTTTTTTTTAATGAGAATACTCATGTTTACGCCATAACCAATTTCTTTTAATTGCAAACAAAAAAAAAAAAAACAACATCAGATTTGATCTCACTGTCTGGATATTAAATCATTGTTTCTAACTTGAGGAATAGTTTGAAAACATAATTTTTATTTTTTAAACTGCACATAATATACCCCACGCCCTTTCCCATTTTTTAATCTAAAAAAGGAGCCCTGGTTTTATCATTATTTTATTTCTGTTTTCCTTATTGAACGCTTCGTATTGCTGGGATGCCGGGTTCGATCCCATCTGCGAGCCATTCGCCTTGCGTTGGTTTCGACAGAGGTATCAAGAAACCCGACCGTACCAAAAGCAATGACAAACTACTGGACGTAAATTTGCCTAGAAAACCACACAACAGCCCCTGGCTGTTGGGGTTGGTTCTGCAACGTCCTGTAAAGGATACGCAACGAAAGAAAGAAATTCTTTATTACCATAGCATTTATTGTCTTAGGGTTAATTTAGCACTACTATTATTTTGTTGTACCCTGATTTTGCATTAACTTATATTGCATACCCCCCCCCCCTTTTTTTTTTTGGTAATTTAACCCCAACCACACCCTGAAAATCTATTAATCCGCACCTGCCAATGATTACCCAGGTTCGCTGTGACTACGGTATATCTTTGACAACATGTCAACTTTGCCTTCTATCCTGTTAAATCTTCCTTACACAGATGTCATATGTACCTTCTGTTGAACTAAATCTTCCTTACTGCTCGTGAGATCCCAAAACCTTTCTCCCCAATCACACATGTTCTTTGTCTTGTGTCCGTACTGAATACGTTATCTCCGGTAATCAGGGTCAGGTGTCATCCTGAATGAATGTTGTATACTGCAGGTTTTCAACATTCTATTGTTTGAATTTTCTTGCCATCTGTGCTATACTCCCATTCCACAGACTTCGTTGAATGATTTCATATTTTATGTTTCTAACAAGACAGATGGTAATAAAGTTTAAAAGATAAAACATGTTGCAGAATAAAACATGTAGGTAGGTACATGAATAGACAGACAACAAACAAACGAGCTTTATTTTCAAAGGTTCATCATTGGGGCACGCAGACCTGTTTCATTGTTAGCCCCTTCAAATACTCATCTTTGAACCTGCAGTCCCGTCTTCCCCACCCACCAAAATTTAAAGCATGTTATGTTCATATCTTAATAAACATACTATGAGTATCAAGTATAATGAAAAGAAGATTAAATGCATGCATTTAAACAGACAGACAGACGGACAGACGGACAGACAGACAGACAGACAGACAGACAGACAGACAGACAGACAGACAGACAGACAGACAGACAGACAGACAGACAGACAGACAGACAGACAGACAGACAGACAGACAGACAGACAGACAGACAGACAATGATTACCAAGGTTCGCGATGACAACGGTATATCTTTGACCACATGTCAACTTTGCCTTTTTACTGTTAAATCTTCCTTACATATAAGTCATATGTGCCTTCTGTTGAACTAAATATTCCTTACTGCTGGTGAGATCCCGAAACCATTCTCCCCAATCACATACCTTCTTTGTGTTATTTAGACACAAAGTGTCTAAACCCTACGATTGCACTGTCACCGCATGCCATCCCATCCCATCCCTATTCATCTATACATCTATATCTTCCCATCCCTCCATCTATTTATTCATGCATTAACTGATCCATCTTTATTGGATTGATCTTGTTAATTCTGGTTCATGCAAGAATATTTGCAAGTTTATATATGTGTGTGTGTGTGTGTTCGCGAGCACGCGCTTATCAACGTTTGTGTGAATGTAGAAATAAATAAAAGTTACTTCAGGGCAACGACAGAAAATTCTTCTAGGAGTGGTCGATTGGAGCGGTCGTAAGAATGTTTTATGCCGACAAAACACTTAGCACAGAAAAGGTACACGCCTCTAACTGCCAATATGGCACTCACCCCACCAGTCTTATCGAAATCACCTGAGGTGTTAACCGTTTCCTTAAATTTATGTACATGGAAGTCTGGAACCGACAGGGCAGACACCTGGGCGATGCCGAACACGAATATTGGGACGTCAGACCAGAATAAACATCGCTGGAAGACTCCGTTGGAGGATGATAGAATCCACAGCTCTGCTCACACATGGCTGCCGTGCGGTTGACGCGAAGCTCGCCCAAAAACGTAAAGCAGCTCTAGATTTATTTACAGCATCACTGTGATGTTAAATGAGTTACAGCAGGCCATACATGACCTATTAGAGCATTCAGTTTTACTAATGTGAACGTGTGTGTGGATGAGGCAGGGTTAGGTTTGCGAACAATATACGATGTGTGGCTTCTCCCTGTGAGAGTGAGTAATTGTTCTAGCAGATTTTGTTATTGTTGGAATACACATCAGGGCTTGGGGTGTGTGGACGCGAAAACTTGTTGGCGTAAATTGTAATGACTTGATGTTTTACAGGTGGCATTGGATGATTACACCCGTGATGTAATAATAGTTTGTTTGCCTTTTGTTTTTTTTAAAGCGCTACGCTTTATTATAGTCCCTCCCTAAAGTCGTGGCCTCAGATTGTTACAAATATCTCGAAAACTCCTCTACCGATCAACAAGAATTTTTGCATGTGGTCTTAGATCTCTCATGTCCTTATGATTTCATAATTTACAATCGCACAGCTGCTGCTACGGCAAATATCTTTGATCTGTTTTTTTGCGGTTTAATAATCTGTGTACCCCTAAAAATAAAGTATACACAGTAACTGACATAAATCGTGTGTATTTATGAGCAAATCAACGAGAATACTGACAGTAAATTCACATCCGTATTCAAAATAAGCTTGCATTCGTCCCCCCCCCCCCCCTCAAAGATTACCCCTAAAACGCGTGCAACGTGATGAGTTTTGCTGAGTTCGCCCCAATTCATTTACTGCAAACTTACTAATGGTATGCTTTGAGTCGGTGTCTGATTTTCCCCCACGCACAACAGATAAGGCAGAATAAAAACTAGACGTTTCTTTAGATTATAATTTTTTTTCCTACAAGGTCATTTTTATTAACAGACTGCATGCCAAATTTCAACAATTTACATCAAAATGGTTTTGAGTTACAGATTTGTAAATTTGGGCAAGACATATGGAGCGGACTATAACTGGAACCTGCTCAGAATCCGGAGAAATAAATAAGCTCTGTGATAAAAATATAAATAATATAAATAAAATGATTATGTTCTAAGAGTTCGTATTTCCACTAATGCGAACGTGTGTGTTAACGAGGTGGGCTTAAGTTTGCGAACTGTATACAATGCATTGTGTTTCATTGTGGAAGTTTGGAATAGTTATTCTTGCAGTTTTACATCAGGGTTTAGCGATATTCTATGGTATCAGAACTGACTTCGCTGCATACTGGGAATTACCATGTGTGCTTAGTTCTCCGATGCAGCAGCCAACCCAATTAACCTTTGCTGAATGTTCCCATGAAAAGATTGCTATAGTAAAAGAAAAGAAAAAAAGTAACGGTCCCTTGTCCACGCCTTTAGGCGTATTGAGAATAAAGGGCCAGACCTATATTTTTATAGACTAATCGGTACAACATCATTGCACACGGGTGTAACCAATAAGTGCTCTCTTCTCCTTCTAACTCAAGCCTGAGTCCGAAAAAGCTCAGCACCGTGCACAAGCTCTGTAGCACCTGCGATGATCCTGAAATACTGTGAGTAGCCGTTAGGCTACTTTTTTCGATTATCAACTGCTAAGGGATTTTTTTACGTGCGCACACGGGCGTCCAATCTCACTAACCAGAGACCAGGGGGAATTTCTAGAAGTCTTAAGTCCATATGAAAAAAATATCCCAGCCCTTACCGGAGTTTGAACCCGGAACCTCTAGCACTCGAGGCGGACACCATCCCTCGATACCACGCAGCCACCTCTTATTGTTTTAAATGTAATAAATCTGAGGAGGAAATATATCACACGCCTAAATTAAGTTTTCTTTTAATAGGACAAAAGAAAGAGATGGAAAGAGATAGAAAGACAGAGACACAGAGAGCTGGATAGATCACATTATGTAACAGAAGATAGGTCGAGTTACATAACTAGCCCATCTCCACACATACGGCGATATTTCAGGTCTGCCTGATTTAACTTCCGCCCGGCCTGAAACTCAAAACATGGAGCTGGAATGACAGCAACCAGAGAGACTAGTCGGCGTCTATGGCTTAAGCGTCGCGCACGCGCTTCGTAATGTCGAGGTGCCGGGTTCAATCCCAGCTGCAGGCCTTGCACCTTGCGTTGGTTTCGACAGTGGTATTCAGAAGCCGACCGTGCAGAAAGCAATGGCAAACTACTGGAGGTAAATTTGCATAGAAAAACCACAACAGCCAAAGAATGCTGCGGTTGGTTCTGCAACGTCCTGTCAATGATACGCAATTAACTTAAAGAGAGCGACCCATGCAGAAAAAAAAATGGATCAGACCTGGCACAGTTAGACATATTGAACCTGTGCGTGTAGACGACAGACATTCACCAGGGTTGCATGCAGAGATAGAGCAGTTCATTCTGTCAAGTCCTGGAAGCCAAGGCCTCATTGGGAAAGTTGTAAACTATATCATTTACACACCACCGAAAACAGGCATGTCTGTCTGTCTTTCTGCCTGCCTGCTTGCTTGTCTGTCTATGTAACTATCTAACCTCCCTTCAATGTATATAATACTGAGTTGTTGTAAACTATATCATTTACACACCACCAAAAACACGCATGTCTGTCTGTTTTTCTGCCTGCCTGCTTGTTTGTCTATGTAACTAACCTCCCTTTAATGTATATATTACTGTGTTCGTGTGCGTGTATGTATAACTGTATGTATGTATGCCTGTATGTGCTTGTAAGTGTGTATGTGTGTATGTATGTATTATCATACAGAAACCACATCACTAATAACGAAGTTCAATGTTTTATTACCCAGCACATTGGTAGCTATGAAAGATTTTTAAATACAATAAAAAGACAGCAAATTCAATGGAACAGTTTTAAGAATGTTCATCTTTCGTTTCGCAATAAGCATGGATCGTTAACGATAAAATAAAATAAAAAACACCTTTTTTTAAAACATGAATTGAGAGGGAATGGGCTCGAAAAATGTGTATCTACGGGCAAGATTGATGGAAAGAGGACAAATGAAAGGCTAAGAGATAGATTCATGGGTGGCCTGGTCATACTGATCAGTGATTTTGGTGATCGTTTGAGACGATGAAACATGTCAGCCTGGGCTTACCGGCATAGCACAGGATGATGATGATAAAGGCGATGATGATGATAATTAGAAGAAAGTCTAGGTTTTCGAATTTAAATGTTATGAAAATAATTACAAAAGCCCTGAAGTGAAGAGAAAAAAAGTAACTTTCTACACGATTTTTATATATCTATATTAATAAAAAATCTTAATTTTCCGGTGTCGTTAGCTCTAAACTCGGAAACTACTGAACCGATTGATTTCAAATTTTCACACAACGTTGCCTCTGACTCAAAGCGTTATTTTCTGTCATAAAATCACACAAGCCACGAACGACGTAGCTCCAGCAACGGTCATATCATTATTTGTTTCGTTGGCCGCCCGGATTTATTTTTAAGGAATTGGCTACCTTTGACTTTGCAACACCGACCTTCACATTCTTATTATATACTTTCATTTCTACCAAATGCTTGAGTATTCAGTTGCTTAGTTGGTTGTAAGCATTTTGCTTTTTTCACTCGGGTGATAGGGGTTCGATTCCCCGCTAGGTGATATACTTTTTTTTTGGGGGGGGAGGGGGGGGGGGCTTACTGGGTGACTGCCACGTTTTGTTGTGGTTTATAGCTAGGCTGCAGTATGTACGCTTTTTTCCGTTCGATTTTCTGGTTTACAGCTAGCCTGCGATAGCGGCGATGTGATGCTCAATGTTCATGTCACTTGTAATATTCGTTCGCCCTTGAGAGGGCGGTTGGCACGTTGTGTTGTGGTTTACAGCTAGGCTGCGATATCTGACCTAAAGTCTTCAGTCTTCGGTAGCAGAGTTGTAAGTATTCCGCCCTTTACGTGTATAACGGGTGTTCGATTCCCCGCTGGGTAATAATTTTTCTTTTTACCCCAAAGAGGCGATTGGCACGTTGTGTTGTGGTTTAAAGCTAAGTTGCGACATCTGCGCCTTACGCCCTAAGATATCCGATTTAAGTAAGTCCACATTAGCCTCCCCCCCCCCACCCCCTAACCATCCCCGACGCTTTACTCGATCAAAAACTATTCGTTAATGACAGAAACTGTTAACTAAGAAAGCTTACGGTCCAGTTTGGTTTGGGTCGACACGGATGCCAAGGTTAATTAAACACCGTCACTTCGGAAAGGGAGAGATGACGAGTGCGGGTTTTTATTTCCGCTATTTGTGAGTATAGTGTACATTTTTTTTTTATATCACGGAATTTTACTGTGGGTTCCATCATTGGTTAGGTGATGGAGTTTTATGTCGGGGACACACTTAAACTAAACAGTCCGTGGGGACAGCATGCGGCGCCAACTCCTCTGGCTACAACGACCCGTACAGACAGTAGTTACCGTTTTGTGTTGTTGTTGTTGTTGTTGTTGTGACGGTGGTGATGGTAGTGGTAGCAGTAGTACTGGTACTCGATGGGGTATGTGGTAGCTGTTACACTGGTCACATTCACTTCTCAGTACATATTAATGCTACCAATTTTTGTCTGGGTGGACACCGATGCCAAGCTCAATTTAACAAAAATATTTCGTCAGGCGATGACTTCCCCATACTTCGTAGAGGATGATATGATTGTCACAGGGGGGGGGGGTGGGGTATCGAGGGGGGTTGATGCCAGACACTGTTAACTTAGCTTAAAACATTTTTTTTTACATTTCTCATTTCTTAACTATTTCTCTTTTAACAATGTCGCCACATAATAATGTTTCAATCATTCGGAGAGGGAGATATAATTGGGCAGATGCTTGAGTCCTTGGTAGCGTAGTTGTCTATTTTGCGTGTTACGTGGGTGACGGGCGATCATTGCCCCGCTAGGTAATACAACATTTTGTTTGCCTTTAACTAAGCGCCTGGCACATTTTGTTGCGGTTTACAGCTAGGCTGCGATATCTATTTGGGGGGGGGGGGGGACGGGGGTTGAGGGTTATGACAGACACTGTTAGTTGAAAGCTACTTTCTTTCTTTTCCATTTCACCATTCGGTGCCACAGCAACGCGTGGCAGGGCACACCCCCCCCCCCCCCTCAAAGGTTGTTTGAAAAAAAAAACAGAAAATAGAAATCGTGTTTAATATGGTTATTGTGGCAAATATAGAGATAGTCTTGTTTGCTGTACCACGACCTACTCTATGTATTAGTATTAGAGAAGGCGTTGGCTGCACGTAACTCGCCGGCGAATGGTAAATACGGCGCATGCGCAATTACTAACGTGTCTATAATTAGAAATCACTAAAGTTATAAATATTAGTTGCGTATATTTTGGCATAAATTGTGGTCACCTATCTCTAACAGTGACAGGTTGAATTTCAAACCACGACAGTTCAAAATCCAGTATCACAACAAACATATACTGAAAACTTCAGCTAAATCGGTTCAGTAGTTTCCGAGTCTATAGGGGTGAAACAAACACACAAACATCGATTTATATATATATATATATATATATATATATATATATATATATATATATATATATATATATATATATATATATATATATATATATAAACACTTGGTTGCATGTATGTATGTATACTTGTGCTTTTGTCTGTGCACATATGTTTTCGCCGCTTGGTGTCCTGTATCTAGTGTGTTTATTTCACTCACACATTGCTTCAATTTTAAGCATTAATTGTGGCTAACAACAAAAAC
>CAJHNH020002112.1:153105-163105 GCA_905116865.2 Candidula unifasciata
GATTTGGCACGTGCAGGAGTACGCCTGTGTGGATGCATTAGTTAGTTAGTTAGTTAGTTAGTTAGTTAGTTAGTTAGTTAGTTAGTTAGTTAGTTAGTTAGTTAGTTAGTTAGTTAGTTAGTTAGTTAGTTAGTTAGTTAGTTAGTTAGTTAGTTAGTTAGTTAGTTAGTTAGTTAGTTAGTTAGTTAGTTAGTTAGTTGGGTTATCCTCATTGCACTCCGGACATGTCCATAGGTGCTCAGATCCTCCCCTCAGTATGAACCCCAACGTCCGGTGGCTAATAGTACCAGTTCTATGTTGATTAACAAGTCTTCTGGCGTGTCTGGTGTGCGTCTCCTTTTTTGCTGTACAGATCTTAATTCCCAAGTCTGCCATTCTGGCGAGTGATGTGGATTCACTGCCACCAAAGTCCTCTATCCTTCCCATTTCTCTGAGGGCATTGATAATATCAGCATGATCCATAGGCTGACCGTCGGTAGTGATAGCGGATCCAGCAAACCTGTCAGCTCTTTCATTTCCATCGACGCCTGCGTGTCCAGGAACAAAAATAAAGGTAACTCCACGCACAGTGGACTTCTGTAATGATTCAAGCCATTGTCTTCGCACTGAACCTGCCTGAACCCTCCGGATCATACTCATTGAATCACTGAGTATACACACGCGGGTGTATTTTTGTGTTTCAAGCCAGGCAAGCGCTTGCGTGTGGATGCATGTGTGTGTGCATGCGCGCCTGCACGCTGGTAGGGTAGGAGAGAGGTGAAAACAAGTTGAATATGTGTTAATGAAGAAATACAAAGGAAATAATTCCGTGCAGCGTAAAAAAAATTTTTTAAATCGTACAATCAACCTAATAAATAATGTCACCAAATTACTACTTAGAATTATAATGAGAAGAACAATAATCAAAATCAGAATGGAAATGAGTAAAGAGCAGTATAGATTTATGGAGGGTAAAGGTACAAGTAATGCAATATACATATTACGAACTCTGACAGAAAGATTAATGGACATACAAAAGGACTTACATTTTTGCTTTATAGATTATACCAAAGCGTTTGAAAAAGTTAAACGCGATGAAATGATAAGAATATTGGAAGACATCAATGTAGATGGGAAAGATCTTAGAATAATTAAAAACATTTGCTATAACCAAGTAGCAGCAATTCAAGTGGGAAACAGATAAAGCAAGGAGTAAGACAGGGATGGGTCTTATCCCCAGACCTTTTCCCTCTATACAGTAAAGTAATTGTGTGAGAAATTAAAGATAATACCGGAATAAACGTGGGAGTATACAAGATAAACAAGTTGCGTTTTGCAGACGATACTGTTTTGATAGCTGAAAACGCAACTGATTTACAACTGTTGGATTTTGTTTTAAGGGAGAGTGCAAAGAAAGAACTTTCCTTGAATATTAAGAAAATCGAAGTAATGGTTATATCAAAGAAGAAGATAATACCACATTGCGAAATCTCAATTAAAGGGGAGCTTAACCAAGTCAAAAAATTCAAATATCTGGGAAAAATCATATCATCAGATGGAAAATGTGTGACAGATTTAAAGCAGAATTGGTCAAGCGAAGGCAGCATTTCAGAAAATGAATAATATTTCAAGCAATAAGTCGCTTTTATTTAATGTCAGAAAGAGAGTGATAAAATGTAACATAGAATCTGTTCTGCTGTACGGCAGCAAATCTTGGAATGTCAGTAAACAAATTAAAAATAATTTGAAAGCAACATAGATGTGATTTATGGGACGAATGTTACGAATACCTTGGGCGGCCAGAGTAACTAACAACGACTGTTTGAAAGAAGATAATGAAAGTAGATCTCTATATACAACAATAAGAAACAGACAAACACTGTTCTTTGGCCACGAAATGAGAAGAGGGGCAGTGGAGAACATCGTGACAACTGGAAAGATAAGTGAACAAAGGGGTAGAGGCAAACCAAGAGACAGATGATGCTGGATGGGCTAAAACGATGGCATGGAAGGATATCATCAAGAGAACTGTTCCAGGCAATCAGGGATCGTGATCTCTGGAGATGCATGAGCGCCTACGCCAGCTGGCAGGGCACATGATGATAAAGATGTGCGTAAAAAAAGCATTTCACAATTATATTTGTATGATTATTATCATCATCATCATCATCATCATTGTTATTAAGGTTATTCTAAAAACAAATTTGCCGATACCTACCACACAGTGTCTTAAAAATAGATGATATTCACCACAAAGTGCACACAGAACGACATACAGAGAGCTTTTTCGGGCAAAAAGACATTAATGTATATAGCACCTCACACTACATATAATCGTTTAACACATTACATAGCGTCATTCGGGTATCAATTTCTCCAGTTACTGATCTCATTCTCTGATCCGCATTGCTGTCTACGCACATTGACTGTGATTTTCTCTTACAATCCAGCAATGTACATAGGACTGCATGTTATCGTTCATTGTAATTTCCTCTCCCAAAGATACAAATTTTCATGACCCAGAAATTAGCCTCTCCTTCCTCCCCACTCTAGTCGGTGCCTGTCTCGTCTGTGCCATCATTCCCCACTCCCTGATGAAGTATTTCAGCACGTTTGATGACAACACTGTGGGGAAGCAGCTCCAGCCACCACTCCCACCGCACTGCAATCGGGTTGGTTCAGGCTTTCTGCAAACACACTTACGCGACACGACCAAGAAGCAGGGCAGGTGCCGCCTGGAGACATAATTAAATATAAGAGGATGTTGCCCATTGAACACAGCAGAAGCAGTGAAATGGAGTTTGAACAGGCCTGTGAGCCCATGACTCATGCATTTTTTTTTATCGATCCCTGCTAGTTTCTGGCATCTTTCCTCAATGGTTTTGACCTCTTGTGCTGACGACAGAAGCAACATAATAAAATCTAGTAATCTCCATTTCTGATTGCTTCCCTTAACTTGCAAGTAATGGAACGTGGCTGTATCGTTATTTCCCTTCAGTTCATAATTTGAGAATTACGCGATTTTGCTATTTACAATTGTCCCAGTGTGACAAGTATATATTAATTAATGTGTTTTGCCTTATATACGCTTATCAGAGACAGCAGAAAGAAGAAGTTAGTATTATTTAACCACAGTGGAAAAAAGAGAAAATGGAACACTTAGGGACAACTGATAAAATAAAAGGTAACAAAAAAATAGATGCCATGACGAAAAAACGCTATACGTTGAAATTCACACACATAAGCATTCAGCTTAATGTGTCTGTCACATCGCCTGTTGAGTGCTGATTGGTCTACAAAATATAGGTCTGGCCCTATATGCCAAATACACAGGAAGGCCTGGAAAAAAATTCCTATGTGTGCCTGTATTAATATCATCGTCTGTGGCGTGGACGTTGTGAACACGCTTCGTAATACCGTGGTGCCGGTTCGAACCCAGGTGCAGAAGATTTGGCAGCAGACCGCTTCGTAATGGTATCAACAGTGGTATCGAGAGTGGGCAATGGCAAACTACTGATTGTAATTTCCAAATAAAAACCGCAACAACCAAATTTTTAGGGTTGTTTCTGCGACGTCTTTTAAAGGATACACAGCTAACATTTTTATTTGTATTTTTAATGAGTCTAGTGTAACAGGCCCACAGTAGAGAAGTAGAAGTGTAGATTATTAGTCTGTTATAACTTTGGTTAGGCTGCACTTGCAGAAAAAATCTGGCAGGGTCACTGTTGGCAATATAAAAGGCCGACGCACCGTAAAAACAGGTTATTCTAATTAATTATTTCTTACGTCCTTCTTAGGACGTTATTTTTTGTTATTTGAAGCCCCACTCTGGCTTTTGCCAGGGGCCGCGATATAGGCAGGTCATCATTATGGCCAAATGTCTGAACGCGGTTTCTGGGACCTCTCCACGGTGATCCTCATCCGCATGGTGGCACTTTGTGTCATCGGGTGTTTATCGCTTGTGTGATGTCCTGGTGGGGTAAAAAGCCAATCCAATCCAGCCAAAAACAGGTTACGAAGGTTACTATAAGCCATCCCCATGTGAAGGCAACTTTTCGTCATTTGAAGCCCCACCCTGGCTTTTGCAGGGTGCACTAAATATAGCTGGGCCATAAATATAGCCTAACGGCTAAACATGGTTTCTGAGACCTCTCCACGGGTGATCCTCATCAACATAGTGGCACTTTGTGTCACGGCGTGTTATTGCTTTGTGTGATGTCCTGGTGGGGGTACAACATACATATATAAATCATCATCATCATCAGGTGCCTTGCCGACTGGCGTGGGCGATCATGCCTCTCCATAATCTGTAATCTCCTGCTGCATGTATCAGTTCGGGTGCCGACACACCTCCAAGCCATGCAACAAGACTGTCAAGCATCTTCTCTCGTTGTCTTCATCTATCCCTTTTTCCACAGATCTTTCCAGTGGTCACAACATGTTCTATTTTCCCTCTTCTCATAACATGGCCGAAAAATGATGACTGTCTCCTTCTGTTGTCTGTGATAAGATATCTTCGGGCTCCCGCCTCTTTCAAAACCTCTTGGTTGCTCTTTTTGGCTGTCCAATGTATTCTAAGCATTCGTGGGTAAAACCACATCTCTGAGGACTGATCCGTTTAAAAAGATGTATGCAAGCAAGGCTCTAACTCTCAATGACAAGGATATATTGAACAAGATGTTTTTCGTTTTATAAAATGCAGTTTTTGCCTGTAGTTATTTCAGTTACGGTCCATTAATGTTATCCACCAGATACTTTAATTTGCTTGTTCTATAACACCGTACACATTTAGGAATAATTGTTGATACCACCATACTTCTGTCTTCCCATTATTCAAACTGAGGCCCATTCTTTCCACTTTCTAACACAAACAATGTCAATCATTTTGTATTCTTTCTGACTTGTTGCTACAAAGACACACACACACACACACACACACACACACACACACACACACACACACACACACACATTTATATTATATATATATATATATATATATATATATATATATATATATATATATTACACACACACATGGATTAGCGCATTCTGATCTCTCATCTAGTAACAGGTTCCACTATCGGCGTGGCTAACCGCAAGTTTGAATGCCTCGTGGGTTAGCATAGATCGGCTCACATGTGTGGTGGTACGTTTTAAATAGTTAGACGGTGTTAGACCTAAATTTGTCCCAGTCGTCAAATGTGTTAGACCTAGATTTCAATGTGTATCCTGAGAAATTTGTACGTTGCTAGCGTGATGGTTGCTTAGCACATGGTCTATGTCATTTGTTAATGTCTGTGAAGTACGTTAGGTGATGGTTATAATTCATTTGCACGTCTATGTAGTTATCTGCTGTTGTTGTTGTTTAACTCATTATACAAATGTTCTGCTCGGGGATTGATCAATTTTCATGGTCCCTGCACAGAAGAACCCTTGTTTCTCTTTACTTTTCCTGTTTTTGTAGTTCAGTGGGGAATTACTTATTGCCCTAACCACATTTCTTTCCACGTCTGCCTACTACTTTTTTTTTTTTTTTCTCTTTCTGCCTACACAAAATGGAGCCCAACGTTGGGCTTCTATATTACAGACTTTTCGTTATGTGTGTAGTTAGATGTTATACAGTTTTATTCAGGAAGGAGTGGCGTCATTCGAAAAAAACTTTTCTAATTAGTCGCCTTTTAGTACATGCATGTAAGGGGACAGTAAGTCTACACCCCCCTCCTCCACCACTCTCCCACTATGTGATCAAACTTACACGTTGCAACCCGAACGGAACCAGACCAGACAGAACTGCTTTGTGTTGACTTAGATATAAGTGTGAGCGTCGTACCCTTTCAGAAAGCAATAGCGAACCACTGAAAGGAAAATAATCTAGTAAAATCATAAACAGTCAGCAAATGCATGGGTTGGTTTGCAAAGTCCTGTGAAGAACATGCAAAGCTCACTTTTAAAAAGAGGAAAAAAAAAGTGCAGTCCCACAGCCATGTGAGATGGGCCTTCGAATATACTAAGAATCTGCTGAGAATGGAGAAGGGAAAGATTGTTATTGTTTGGCAGGAAAATCCCCTTAAGATAAAACTTCAAGAATCTGAATGAAGTCTCCCCCAATAGGTAATTAATTAATTCTGTGTCGAGGTTGTATTATTTTCAATTCAGTACGATTATTAACCCTAAAATTAACAAATAATTAACTCATTGAGATTGCTACTCTATAGTACTCTATAGTAAAAAAACACTCGGCCCAAATAAACCTAGGGTTGAACGGGGTGTCTGGAACTTGTTTCCGGGTGGTGATTCTCATCCTAATAGTGGCACTTTGTATCATCAGGTGTTAATCGCTCATCGTGCGGTGCTAGTGCGGTTGAACGTCTCTCTTCTACAGTACAAATGTAGGATATCATTTTTTAAGAGACAGTTATCTGCTGGGACTGAAAGAGTTGTTTGATCGTCGGTCGATCAGTTTGTCCCCTCTGGGCGCTACCTTAGATTTATCATACCATCCTGAGATTTTTTTAAATGTCCCTCTGGACGGCAGATAAACAAGGCCGACCCTAGATACCCCATTCAACTTCCAGAGAGGTTATAATTAGGGCACCAGTAACTGCTACACGAGTCATCTGTATTATGCAGTACTGTGCGGGTAAGGACGATCGAAACAGTTGGTGGATCGTTTCTTTTGTCCTACTGCTAATGCTGTGAAGCATCTCAGAGAGGAGTAAGATCAGGGGATCTCAGCCTCTGAGTCGAACGACCTGTTCACAGAGGTCGCCAAACACCATAGGAAAACAATATTCAATGAAGTTATGAAGTAGCAACGGAAATAATTGTACGGCTGGGAGTCGCCACAACATGAGCAACCTTATCAAAGGGTCGCCGCATTTGAAAGGTTGAGAACCACTGATTTAGGTGTAGTTTCCTGTCTTTTGCTCGTTACCTATCTTGTATTAATATCATATATTGCGCTTCTAGTGTATATTTTACTCAATATTAAAGTTAGTTGCGTATCCTTTACAGGACGTTGCAGAACAAACCCAACCATTTTTTTGACTGTTGTGTTTTTTTAGGCACATTTTACGTTCAGTAGTTTGTCATTACTTATTGAGCTGGGATTGAACCCGGCACCACGAAGCGCGTTCGCAACGCCCAATCCACAGACGCCGATATACCCATATACCCATCTCTTTCTTGGTCAGTCTCTTGCCCTATAGGCTGCTGTTCTTATGTTATCCGGTCTAGCAGCTGGCTGATTTTCGTTCTATTCTGACTCGTTAGGAACACCATTTCATTCTTTGATGTTCTATGCAGTTCATTTACTAGTACTTTAACTACAATTGTGTTAGTTCTTCGTTGGTGACTGTCTTTTCTTGTCTTGCCTGCCGAATGTTTTAGACATCTTATCTTGCATTATGTAATTTTGCGTTTATACTTACTAGGACTATCCAACTCTAAACTGGATAGCACAAAATTGGTACGAACACTGCATTTATCAGCTTCTTTGTCTATATGTGCATGATGATATGTTGATGCCTCAAAAGCGGGACGGTGACATATATATCAGAATTTACAGACAAGAAAATCAAGACAACTTAAAAAAAATAGGACGATGACCTTTGTCTGATGGCTCAAGCTTTTGTTCGCTTGTACGGAGTCACACGTACAATTAACTTTACTGCCTATAATATGGTGGCTTATGAACCGGAAACCACGCAAGAACCGAGCAGAATTCGAGGACGTTAAATGAGTTATCTTCATTACCAGACACCACTTGTCTCCGGTCTAATCAAATATTTGTATGGACACGGAACTGCGGGATGCTCCCTGCTCAATTATAGGTGACGAATCGAAAACAACAAAGGCGTCTTGAGCGAATGTGTTTGAAACTATCTGGAGCGTTGAGTTTTACTAGCTTCAGACAAGACTGTAGCAATAAGGATAACTTAAGTCTCGCAGTGTCGGGCAGATATTTACCTAGTCTAACGTATGAAATGTGTATTTTAATTTATAAATGTTTGGGTGAGATAATCCGTTGTTGTTATTGTTGTTATTGTTGTTATTATTATTATTATTATTATTATTATTATTATTATTATTATTATTATTATTATTATTAACTATTGGCTAAATAGCTGTCACATGCGATGCCTTAGAAGAATAACTTGGCATTAAGTGGCAGGACAAGATCACAAATACCGAGGTATTGGACAGAGCAGGTATTACAACAGTCTTCTCAATGCTCAGTCTCCGAAGGCTCAGGTGGCTGGGTCACACCTGGAGAATGGAGAATGGCAGAGTTAATAAGAACATCCTCTATGGTGATAAAGACGGGTAGAAGATGTCAAGGCAGACCTCTACTATATATATATATATATATATATATATATATATATATATATATATATATATATATATATATATATATATATGTGTGTGTGTGTGTGTGTATATATAAAGATATATAAAGACGTGTGCAAACGGGACATGAATAATAAAGGTACTGGGGTGGTATAAGGGGAACAAAATGCCATTGACCGTGTTTTGAGGAGGGGGCACACCAGGAAGGGAATGAGAACGAAGGAATAAATTATTGCAGAAAGGATGAGAGCTGAGCGTCTGAGAAGAAACAGACTAAAAAAAATATTCATAACAATGGTGTTGAAATCCTATGCTATAATTGTGGAAGACTTTTCTTAACGGTTGAGGGTCTGGCTAGTCACACTCGCCTTCGCCAGGGGCTGTGGGTCCTAGGCCTCCTTAAAGGGCAATGTCCGCACTGATGGAAAGGTGTCAATCAATCATAAACTATTAATATTTTCTATCATTATTAATTTCCTTCTATTTTTGAGAACTGTTGAATGGGGTTTTCCGTCTTGTCTAACTTGGTAACACATCGCAAAAGGTGTGTAGATGTTTTTTCCCTCTGTGTGCGTGTGTGTGTGTGTGTTTTTTTTAAACCTCAGTTTGTTTAGGCTTGCCACCACCAAGTAATCTTTCAGGGAGTTTAGCTTCTTTATAATTTTCTAGGGGTGGAAATCAAGGGGTTAAGCATAATTTAAGAGTTTTATTATTATTTTTATTATCATTATTATTATCATTATTATTATTATTATTATTATTATTATTATTATTATTATTATTATTATTATTATTATTATTATTATTATTATTTGCTAAAAAAAACCTAAGTGCAATAATACACTTGAAATAAAACGAAAAATTCAAACAAATACTTAAAAAGATAAATCTGTCTTTGGTGGGAGTGGGAAGTGGGGGGGGGGGGGGGGGGGGGGGGGGGGGGGGTTTGTCTGAGTCCCATTATGATTTTCTAAGGGTAAAACTCGAGGAATTCACCCTTGTTTAAATGCCCAATAAAAATATATTATCTTTGTCTGCTAAATGCTGTTAGGTGTCGCAGGCACGGCTAAAAGATCGCTTTCCTTTATAATGCGCGGTCGTTAGCTTGCTGCATGATGATACTGTTGAGCTTAAGCAGGTTATTAGCTTCCTCTTTCTGTGTCCTTCTTGTTCTTCCTCAGCTCCTTGCTGTTTCTGTTCTCATGATGCATGCTTTTGCAACCAATGACGCTGGGCCAAACCATTTCAGCCCAGTAAAAATGATTATAAATAATAGTAATGGTTTTTTTTTTTTTTTTTGAAGTTCTCAATGGCAAATAGTCAGCGTTTGTGGCTCAGGTTTTGCGAAGGCGCTTCGTAATGCCGTAGTACCAGGTTCGATCCCAGCTTCGGGCGATTGGTGTAGCGCTGGTTTCGACAGTGGTACAGAGAGCTGTCCATTTAGTAGGCAGTTGCAAACTACTGAAAGTAAAATTTGCCAAGAAAATCCACAACAGCAATAACCACAACAACACCAATACTGGTTTTGGTTCTACAGCGTCCTGTGAAGGATACGCAACTAACTCTTAAATGCCAAACAAATATGATAATAGAAATCTACAAACAAATACTTAACAACAAAATACCTATACATGGTTTAGGAGGCCACTTGGTTCCCCTAGCAAAT